>RJWK010028162.1:0-11195 GCA_004363435.1 Platanista minor | reverse complement strand
CAACCACTGCACCACCAGGGAAGCCTATTTGTATTTTTTATAGGCTTTTTCCTCTAATTGATATCTAGTCTCATAGCGTTGTGGTCGGAAAAGATACTTGATACAATTTCAATTTTCTTAAATTTACCAAGGCTTGATTTTTGACCCAAGATATGGTCTATCTTGGAGAATATTCCATGAGCCCTTGAGAAGAAAGTGTATTAGGTTGTTTTTGGATGGAATGTCTTATAAATATCAATTAAGTCCATCTTGTTTAATGTGTCATTTAAAGCTTGTGTTTCCTTATTTATTTTCATTTTGGATGATCTGTCCATTGGTGAAAGTGGGGTGTTAAAGTCCCGTACTATGAATGTGTTACTGTTGATTTTGCTTGTCTATAAAGGTTTTAATTTCACTGTGAAATCCGAATGAGATCCTTGCTGTGTAGAGTAATCTTGGTTGTAGGTTTTTCCCTTTCATCACTTTTTTCCCTTTCACCAATTTAAATATGTCCTGCCACTCCCTTCTGGCTTGCAGAGTTTCTGCTGAAAGATAGTTGTTAACCTTATGGGGATTCCCTTGTATGTTATTTGTTGTTTTTCCCTTGCTGCTTTTAACATTTTTTCTTTGTATTTAATTTTTGGTAGTTTGATTAGTATGTGCCTTGGCTTGTTTCTCCTTGGATTTATCCTGTATGAGACTCTGCACTTCCTGGACTTGATTGACTATTTCCTTTCCCATATTAGAGAAGTTTTCAACTATAATCTCTTCAAATATTTTCTCAGTCCCTTTCTTTTTCTTTTCCTGTTCTGGGACCCTTATAATTCGAATGTTGGTGCGTTTAACATTGTTCCAGAGTTTTCTGAGACTGTCCTCCATTCTTTTCATTCTTTCTTCTTTGTTCTGCTCTGCAGTAGTTATTTCCACTATTTTATCTTCCATTCTTATCCATTCTCCTGCCTCAGTTATTCTGCTATTGATTCCTTCTAGAGAATTTTAAATTTCATTTTTTGTATTGTCCATCATTGTTTGTTTGCTCTTTAGTTCTTCTAGGTCCTTGTTAAACGTCTCTTGTATTTTCTCCATTTTATTTCCAAGATTTTGGATCATCTTTACTATCATTACTCTGAATTCCTTTTCAGGTTGACTGTCTATTTCCTCTTCATTTGTTTGGTCTGGTGGGTTTTTACCTTGCTCCTTCAGCTGCTGTGTGTTTCTCTGTCTTCTTATTTTGCTTAACTTACTGTGTTTGGGGGCTCCTTTTTGCAGGCTGCAGGTTTGTAGTTCTCGTTGTTTTTGATGTCTGCCCCCAGTAGCTAAGGTTGGTTCAGTGGGTTATGTAGGCTTCTTGATGGAGGGGACTGTTGCCTGTGTTTTGGTGGATAGTTGCATCTTGTCTTTCTGCTGGGCAGGACCATGTCCTGTGGTGTTTTTTGGGGTGTCTGTGACCTTGTCATGATTTTAGGCAGCCTCTCTGCTAATGGTTGGGTTTGTGTTCCTGTCTTGCTAGTTGTTTGGCACCTCTTGCTAGCGTGTCCAGCACTGTAGCTTGCTGGTCGTTGAGTGGAGCTAGGTCTTAGCTTTGAGATGGAGATCTCTGGGAGAGCTTTCACCATTTGATATTACATGGAGCTGGGAGGTCTCTGGTGGACAAATTTCCTGAACTCGGCTCTCCCACCTCAGAGGCACAAGGTGTGACACCCAGCTGGAGCACCAAGACCCTGTCAGCTACATGGCTCAGAAGAAAAGGGAGGAAAAAAAAAAAAAAAGCAAGAAAAAAAATGAAATAAAGTTTTTTAAAATAAAAAATTTTTTAAATTATTAAAAATAAAAAAATTAAAAGGTAATTAAAAAAAGAAAAGAAGTAAGAAGAGAGTAACCAAACCATAAAGCAAATCCACCAATGATAACAAGCACTAAAAACTATATTTAAAAAAACAAAAGTACAGACAGAACCCTAGGACAAATGGTAAAAGCAAAGCTATACAGACAAAATCACAGAAAGAAGCATACACATACACACTCACAAAAAAAGAAAAAGGAAAAAAAAATCTATATATAAAAAAGGAAGAGAGCAACCAAATCAATAAACAAATCTTCCAATGATAATAAACTCTAAATACTAAACTAAGATAAACATAAAACCAGAAACAAATTAGATGCAGAAAGCAAACTCCAAGTCTACAGTTGCTTCAAAAGTCCACTGCCTCAGTTTTGGGATGTTTCGTTGTCTATTTAGGTTTCCAGGGATGCAGGGTACATCAGGTTGATTGTAGAGATTTAATCTGCTGCTCCTGAGGCTGCTGGGAGAGATTTCCCTTTCTCTTCTTTGTTCACACAGCTTCTGGAGTTCAGTTTTGGATTTGGCCCCACCTCTACGTGTAGGTTGCCTAAGTGTGTTTGTTCTTCGCTCAGACAGGAGGGGCTTAAAGGAGCAGCTGATTAGGGGGCTCTGGCTCACTCAGTCCACGGGGAGGGAGGGGTATGGAGTGTGGGGCGAGCCTGCAGAGGCAGAGGCCAGCATGACATTTCAACAGCCTGAGGCATGATATGTGTTCTCCCAGGGAAGTTGTCCCTGGATCACGGGACGCTGGCAGTGGTGGGCTGCACAGGCTCCCAGGAGGGGAGGTGTGGAGAGTGACCTGTGCTTGCACAAAGGTTTCTTGGTGGTGGCAGCAGCAGCCTTAGCGTCTCATGCCCATCACTGGTGTCCGCGCTGATAGCTGTGGCTTGTGCCCGTCTCTGGAGCTCGTTTAGGCAGTGCTCTGAATTCCTTCTCCTCGCGCACCCTGAAACAATGGTCTCTTGCCTCTTAGGCATGTCCAGACTTTTTCCCGGACTCCCTCCCGGCTAGCTGCGGCCCACTCGCCCCCTTCAGGCTGTGTTCATGCAGCCAACCCCAGTCCTCTTCCTGGGATCTGAACTCCAAAACCTGAGCCTCAGCTCCCAGTTCCCGCTCACCCTGGCGGGTGAGCAGACAAGCCTCTCGGGCTGGTGAGTGCTGGTCAGCACTGATCCTCTGTGCGGGAATCTCTCCGCTTTGCCCTCTGTATCCCTGTTGCTGCGCTCTCCTCCGTGGCTCCGAAGCTTACCCTCCCACACACCCCCCATCTCCACCAGTGAAGGGGATTCCTAGTGTGTGGAAACTTTTCCTCCTTCACAGCTCCCTCTCCGAGGTGCAGGTCCCGTCCCTATTCTTTTGTCTCTGTTTTTTGTTTGTTTGTTTGTTTTTCTTTTGCCCTACCCAGGTACATGGGGAGTTTCTTGCCTTTTGGGAGGTCTGAGGTCTTCTGCCAGCATTCAATAGGTGTTCTGTAGGAGTTGTTCCACATGTAGATGTATTTCTGATTTATTTGTGGGGAAGAAGGTGATCTCCACGTCTTACTCCTCTGCCATCTTGAAGGTCTCTCCTCCCTTATGTTTTTAATAGCTGTAGAGACTGAATCTGTAGTGATATCATCTCTCATTCTTCAAATTAGCAATTTATGCCTTCTTTCCTTTTTCCTGGTCAGTCTGGGTAGAGTTTTATCAATTTTGTTGGTCTTCTCAAAAACCAGCTACTGGTTTCATTGATATTCTCCATTGTTTTTCTTTTAATTTATTGTCATTATAATATTTATTATTTCCTTAGTTTGTTCTTCATCTAGTTTCTTAAGGTGGAAGCTGAGGTTATGGATTTAAGACCTTATATTCTACAATAGGCCATTAATGCTATAAATTCTTCTCTATTAGGTGCTTTAGCAACATTCAATAACTGTGTTTTTTATTTTCATTCAATTCACAATATTATCTAATTCCCCCTTTGGTTTCTTTTTTCACCCATGAATTAAATAATAGTGTTATTTAGGTTCTATTGGTTTTTTATTTTTTCTTTAGAGATTTTCCAGATCTCTTTCTTTTATTGATTTCTAATTTATTTCCACTGTGGTCAGAGAACATACTTTATATGACTTGAATCTTTTTTTTGGGGGGGGTGTCTCATTTTATTTATTAACATCTTTATTGGAGTATAATTGCTTTACAATGGTGTGTTAGTTTCTGCTTTATAACAAAGTGAATCAGTTATACATATACATATGTCCCCATATCTCTTTCCCTCTTGCATCTCCCTCCCTCCCACCCTCCCTATCCAACCCCTCTAGGTGGTCACAAAGCACCGAGCTGATCTCCCTGTGCTTCCCACTAGCTATCTATTTTATGTTTGGTAGTGTATATATGTCCATGCCACTCTCTCACTTTGTATATGACTTGAATTTTATGAATTTATTGAGACTTGATTTTATGGCCCAGAATATGGTCTATCTTGGTAAATGTTCTGGGTGGACTTGAAAAGAATGATGTTGTTGAGTAGAGTGTTTTAAAATGTCAGTTAAGTCAAGTTGGTTGTTAATATTATGAAAATCTTCTGTATCTTTGTTGACTTTCTGTCTACTTGTTCTATCCATTATTGAGAGAACAGTATTGACATCTCTATTTGTGAATATGTCTGTTTCTACATGTATTTTGCAGCTCTTTTATTAGGCGGATACATGTTTAGAATTGTTGTGTCCTCTTGATGTTCTGACTACTTTAATATTATGAAATGACCTTCTTCATCCATGGAAATATTCTTTGCTTTAAAATCTACTTTCTCTGATATAATTATAGCCATTGTAGCTTTCTTCTGACTACGTTTAGTGTGGTATATCATTTTTCATCCTTTTACTTTTAACTATTTGTGTCTTCATATTTTTTGTTTTTTGTTTTTTTGGTTTTTTTTGTAGTACGCGAACCTCCCACTGTTGTGGCCTCTCCCATTGCAGAGCACAGGCTCTGGATGCGCAGGCTCAGCGGCCATGGCTCAGGGGCCCAGCTGCTCTGTGGCATGTGGGATCTTCCCGGACCGGGGCACGAACCCGTGTCCCCTGCATCGGCAGGCGGACTCTCAACCACTGCACCACCAGGGAAGCCCTGTGTCTTTATATTTAAAATAATTTTTTTGTAAGCAGTTTATAGTTGAGTATTGATTTCTTAAAAATCCAGTATGAAAGTCTTTTCCTTTTAATTAATGGTGTTTTTATTAAGTTTTTTTTTTAATGATTCCATTTTATCTCGTTTGCTGGCTTATTAACTATAACTCTTTGTTTCATCATATAGGGGGTTGCTTTAGGGTTTATAGGATACATCTTTAATCTATCACAATCTACTTTCAAGTGATATTATACCATGTCACATATATTATAAGAACTATTCTGTAGTATACTTTCATTTTTATCCTCCTGGCTTTAACGCTAGTTTTTTGTTCTGTATTTTATTTATACATATGCATCACACAAACATCGTTATTATTGTATTTAATAAGATATTTAAATAATAAGAAAAATCTTACTTATTTACCAATTAGTTTGTCATGTAGTTACCACTATGCTCTTTATTCATTTCTTTGTGTAGATTTAGTTTTCTATCTAGTATTATTTTTGATTATCTGAAGATCTGCTAGTGATGAGTATTTATTCTAAAAGGTACTTTTTCTGGGTTTAAATTTGTAGTTTGACAGTTTTTTATTTTTTCTTTTAGTACTTTAAAGACGTAGCTGTCTTCTCATATTGTTTCTAATGAGAAATCTGATGTCATCATTATCTGTGTTTCTCTGTGCATAACATGTTGCTTATTCTTCTGACTGACTTTGTTTATTCTTCTGACTGGTATTCTTACTGGTTTTAAGCAACTTGATTATGATATACCTTGGTGTAGTGTTCTTCATGTTTCTTGTGCTTAGGGCTCAGGAAGCTTCTTGGATCTATGGGTTTATAGTTTTTGCATCACATTTGGAATATTTTTGGACATTATTTCTTCAACTATATCCTGTGCCCCATTCAGACTCAAGTTATGCATATATTAGGCTGCTTGAACTTGTGCCAAATCCCACTGAGAATTTTTTAAATTTTTAAGAATTTCTCTGTTTTTCATTTGGATAGTTTCCATTACTTTCTCTTCAAGTTCACTAATCTTTTCTAAAATGCCAATCCTAAACAGTGTAATTTTCATCTCAGACATTGTTATTTTCACGTCTATCAGTTTGCTTTGGGTTCTTTTTATTTCTTCCTTGTCTCTACTTAATTTTTTTAAACATCTGGAATACAGTTATAATAATCACTTTGTAATGCCCATCTGCTAATTCTAACATCTGTGTCATTCTGATTTGGTTTGAGTTGATCTTTGTCCTCATTATGGGATGTATTTTTCTGCTTCTTTCTATGCCTAGTCATCTTTAATTATATGTCAACTTAATTGGCATTGTGATTTTTGCCTTCTTGGGTTCTGAATATTTTGTATTCTTCAGGTTTGCATTTAAATTACTTGGAAACAGTTTGATCCTTTTGAGTTAGATTTTAAGAGTTGTTAGGTGGAATAAGAGTAGCACTTAATATAGGGCTAATTTTAAATTTCTTTCCTTCTACTGAAGCAACTCCATTTTGAATTATTTCCCATGTCTTGTGAATCATCAGGTTTACCAGTCTGGCTAGTGCAAAAAGGCACTATTTCTGACCTTGTGTAAGTCCTGAGCACTGTATCCTGTAATAGTCTCTCTTCCTGAATTCAGGTGGTTTCCTCATATTCATACACCAATCAGTACTCAGTTAAATACTTATCTCTAAAATTATTTCTCTGTACAGCTCTGTCCTGTTCAGTACTCTGTCCTGTTAACTTTAACTTCCTTGGCCTCCTGGACACTTAGTTCTGTCTCCTCAACTCAGGGAGTCTGCTGGGCTCCACCTGGGTTCCCCCACCTTGAATTGAAGATTGTAAACTCTCTCAAGGGAGTAAGCCAGGGTAGTAACAGGGCTTGCTTCATTTGCTCTCCATTTCTCAGGGATCACTACCCTTCGTGTCTTGATTTCTAGTGTCTCAAGAATGGTAGTTTCATATATTTTGTCTGTTTTCTGTCTGTTTTTTTGTTATTTCAATTGGGAGTATAAATCTGGTTCCTGCTACTCAATCCATTCCAGAAGCAGAAGTCACTACGCTTTTATTATGTTGTTTTTATTTTATTAAAGATTTATAGATTATACTTTCTTTTTAATGGTTAGTGCTTGTAGTGTCCTGTTTAAGCAATCTTTGACTCTTCCAAGGGAACAAAGATATTGTCTTTGTTTTCACTTAAAAGGCTTTATTTGTTTTACCTTTCACATTTAGATCTGCTATAAATCTGAAATTAGTTTTTGTGTATGGTGTAAAGTAGGGGTCAAGAAACAGTTTGTTTTTTTTTTTTTGGTATGGATATGTAATTGACCCAGCACTACATATGGAAAAGGCCATACTTTCTGCACTTCACTTCAGTGTCACCTTTGCCATAAATCAGGTGAATGTACATATATTTCTTTGTTTATGGGCTCTCTGTTCTGTTCCATTTCTCAGGTTGCCTATAATTTCATCAACACCACACTTTTATAATTAGTATAGTTTATAGTGAGTCTTAATATATGATAGTAAGGCCTCTAGGTTTAAAATTTATTGTTCTTAAAGATTTACTTGTCTATTCATAAGCTTTTGCATTTACATATGAATTTTAGAATTATCTTATCAATTTTTGCAGAGAAGTCACCTGTTAGGATTTTGAGTGGATTACACTGAATTGATAGATTAGTTTATGGGTAATAAACTTTACATATTGAATCTTCTTATCCATGAACTGGTAAGTCCCTCTATTTATTTATTTAGCTCCTCTTAACTTCTCTCAATAATGTTCTATAGTTTTCAGTGTAAAGGTATTGTACATCTTTGGTCTGCTCAATATTTTAAAAGTTGTCCATATTAATAAGAACCATTATCTCATTTTCTCCTCAAATATTTCCTAAGATCACACAATGGTAAGAAAAAGCAGATATGGATTTGTCCTCATGAAACATAAAGTCACTAAAACGTTTGTCATATTCATAGGTTAAATAGTAAATTTGTGTCACTAAAGAAACCATATAACTCACATTAAATTAATATTGAATTTTATGGATTTCATGAGCTTATTTTTGCTCATACATTTATTTAGGTTTCATTATATAAAATCAAACAGGTTTAATTAACATTATGATAAAAATATTTTAATGTTGGGGGATCCACAAGAACTTTTTTCTTTTGCAAAATATCTATATATCTCTGAAGTTTGAAAAACTGCTTAAGGAAATGTTTTTTGCCTAATTCATGTTAATTGTCAAATTGAGTGTCAAATGTGTAGGTATATAATTGTGGAGAAGATAAATCAAGGAACTTTCCAGAAATAGCCTCTAAATCTTTGGTCAAAGATTTTAGTTGCTGATGTTCTTCCTGAAGGTAGAAGAAAATATTCTCCAAAAAACACTCTTTTATTAAATGTAAAGTGTCAGAGGAAACATTCTGACATATCGAAAGACAGAGGTAAGCTCCATGTCTTTGGTGCATGAGAAATTAACTTGCGGTTTTTAGTCATTTGTATTTGGGCCATTGTTCATACCTGGTTAAAACACTGATGCTATCTTCATAGTGTTCATCTGAGAAAGAAAAAGTGTACAAATACACGAGCTCTTTGTTTTAGACTGAGCTCAAACCCAGTGGATTTTCGAGAATTTTTGTTGAGGTTTTGCTCTTTGTTTGGTTTTGTTTTTATATTTGGTTTAACAGGGTCTCCGGAACATTATTCTATGAACACTTTGGGTGAGGTAATTAAAGTGTAAAGTAAGGCAGGATGCAAGGTATACCTATAGAAATACCCAATATTTGGTGAAAAGTGAAGAACTTAAAATTGATTAGATTTTTCCAAAGAGGTATGTTTGACATCATGTAATTTAAACATTCAGATCTACTACCAGTTTCCCCTCTTTCCCCCAGATGTTTGGCATCAGTAACCATGGTGATAATCTCAAATACCAGGCTCTGTGTTTTAGAAATATGTGTTGAATTGAAATAGATTTTGCTTGTGAATTCAGAGAAAATCTTGTTTTTGTCAAAAAAGCAAAATTCGTTCTGTTAACTCTTGAGAAGAAGCCGTATGAAAAATAATTTCTATAAAGGTAACAGTCATCTAACTATACCCATAAGCTCGTTATGAAAGATCTAAAAATGTGATACATTTGAAATTAGGAGAAGGAGAGGCCTTGCTTTTTTCAAGATGTTATTCCCCAACTAGTGTGTGACTAACAGGGAAGGTATGTGACTCTTGGGGCATCCCTGCAGGCAGAGTAAATGAGCAAATTCTTAGCAGCATTATGACATCACCAGAGAGCATGATTTAGGTCAAGAGCTTGGCAGGAGACTTTGGGAACAGTAGAATCAACAGCAATCAAGACTGGCAAGCTAACTTATTGGCCACCGTAAAGCTGAAAAGGGAGCTTACTCTACCTCATGCACAGCAGCAGATTTAACAGAAAGTAGACATGTTTATAGTCTCAGATTTACAGCACACCTTATAAACACGTTATTACTTAGAATCCAGTCTGCTGTCCTAGAAACTAAGAATGTGACTTTGTTAAGCAGTAGGATTTGTTGACATAAATGTCTTGACTAAGTATGCCATTGTGGCATTTACTCCTGGGAAAGTAAACACAAGCAAACAAAATGCATTTACTTCTGGGAAAGTAAACACAAGCAAACAAAATGCCTCTTATATTATAATATGGTAAGTTTCAAAACTGCCCAAATTTAATGCTATGACATAAATATGCTTAATGTTTATGGAATTTTTTAGAAACATTTTGCCATGTTGGGCTTACCATCCTGTATAAGTCTTACTGAATGGCAATGTGTTTTCAGAGTTACATGCGCTTAATTTAAAGACTTCATCAGAAATATTCAGAAAACCTGCCATGAATACCAGGTCTGACCATGCAGCAAACAAAATGGTTCATGGTCTCCTTAGACATTAACGTGGACAATTCAGTTCTGCACCATGTAATAGCTACACATTGAAATGGTTAGTAACAATTAAAAATAGAGAACTAATGGAAAATAATGTTGAATAAATATTATAAAACCACATGAAAGTATGTTCAAGGAAGGCAAAGTATCTGGTTGAGACCCCCACAGTTGAGAAAATTCCTAGGGAAGAATAAAAATTCCAACTGATCTTCTGGTGCTTAAAAATTCATCTATTTAACAGTAGATAAAGCCCCTGGTTTGGAGGTGGATTTTTAAAATTACGTACTCATAGAACCATGGGAGTATAACCACATCAGCTTAGCAGGTTTCCTATTCTTTCAGGCTTATAGTTGGCCCTCTCCAAACCTTAAAAATTCTATAGTAGGAAAGTTCTTTATGTCAGACATAAATGGGTAGCCATGACTTTATAGTTTGAACCTGAAATAATAAATCTTTTTGCAACAAAATTTATATCAACAAAGATCTATAGGACATTACTAAGAAGATGGTGTCTGTGTGACTGACAGAATAAAATGTGAACAAATATACAGGCATAAATTTACCAAATCCCATAAACTAGATCCTATAAATGACAAGGACCTGGAAATCTTTCTAACAAAATCGTGTGACTGACTTTATGAACCACAGCAAAGGAAAACGACCACATGAAACCATAAAAACATTTTTTACAAGTTTGAAACATGAGACATGTTGCTCTGTAGTAGTCTATTCAAGATTATTCGGGTTTTGGTGACTAAGCTCCATGAGTATTCTCCAAATCATACGCAATTATAGGCCACATTAACAGAAACAGAATGTTCAAAATGAAAAAGTTGATGGTTGCAATCAAGACAGGAATTACTGTTCACAGTCCTGGGCATACAAATTAAAACTGACATTGACAAACTGAAGCAAACCCAAAGGAAACAGATTTGAATAAAGAGATTAGTACCATATATTCTCTCATTATGAGAAATTTGAAAAAATCAGAGATACTTAGTTTATAAAAAAAAAAAATTTCAGAGGAATATGATCATTGACTCAAATATGTTAAATATAGCACAATCTAGTTTTGTTCTAGGTTAAACAAACAGAAGTTATAAGGAAACCAACAAAACATACAAATGAACTTTCTGAACAAACAACTAAAGCTGTCCAAAAATAAGATGGCCTTCCTTGGGAGGAAAGACATCACTGGAAGTGCTAAAAGGTTGAATATTGTAGGAGGGAGTGAAACACTGGAGGGAAGAGGAGGTTGGACTATACAAAGTAGTTTTCAAGTAGTTTAGTGGAACCTTAGTATCTTCAAAGAAACAAGAAGACTGAGTAATATGTTAGGGTTCTGCCTC
>RJWK010028161.1:0-25994 GCA_004363435.1 Platanista minor | reverse complement strand
GTGCAATGTCACCTCGGCCTCTGCCGCCGAAGGCTCGCCCGCATATCCGTGCCCCTCCCTCCCCGCGGGCAGAGCCCCCGAGTCAGCTTCTCCTTTAACCCCGTCCTGTCTGAGCGAAGAACAGGCGCCCTCCGGCGACCTACACATGGAGGCAAGGCCAAATCCAAAGCTGAGCCCCGGGAGCAGTGCGAACAAAGAAGAGAAAGGGAAATCTCTCCCAGAAGCCTCAGGAGCAGTGGATTAAATCCCCACAATCAACTTGATGTACCCTGCATCTGTGGAATACCTGAATAGACCACAAATCATCCCAAAATTGAGGCGGTGGAAATTAGGAGCAATGATATACACATTTTTTTTTTTCCTTTTTCTCTCTTTGTGAGTGTGTATGGGTATGCTTCTTTGTGTGATTTTGTCTGTATAACTTTGCTTTTACCATTTGTCCTAGGGTTCTGTCTGTCCAGGTCTTTTTTGCTTCTTTTTTGGGTTTTGTTTTATTTTTTATTTATTTTATTATTATTACTATTTTTAGTGCTTCTTTTTGGTTTGGTTGCTCTTTTCTTTCTTTCTTTCTTTCTTTCTTTTTCTTTTTTCCTTTTTCTATTACTTTTTAATTTTTAATATTTTTTATTTTAATAACTTATTTTATTTTTTCTTTCTTTCTTTTTATCTCCTTTATCTTCTAAGCCATGTGGCTGCCAGGGTCTTGGTGCTTCAGCCAGGTGTCAGGCCTATGCCTATGAGGTGGGAGAGACGAGTTCAGGACACTGGTCCACCAGAGACGTCCTAGCTCCACATAATATCAAAGAGCAAAACCTCTCCCAGAGATCTTCATCTCAATGTTAAGACCCAGCTCCACTCAACAACTGGCAAGCTATAGTGCTGGACACCCTATGCCAAACAACTAGCAACACAGGAACACATCCCCACCCATTATCAGAGAGGCTGCCTAAAATCATAATAAGGTCACAGAAACCCCAAAACACACCACCAGATGCAGACCTGACACTAGAAAGACAAGACTCAACCTCATCCAGCACAACACAGCCACCAGTCCCTTCCATCAGGAAGCCTACAGAACCCACTGAACAAACCTTAGCCAAAACAATGGGAACTACGAACCTCCAGCCTGCAAAAAGAAGACCCCAAGCTCAGTAGGTTAAGCAAAATGAGAAGACAGAGAAACACACAGCAGGTGAAGGACCAGGTAAAAACCCACCAGACCAAACAAAGGAAGAAGAACTAGGCAGTCTACCTGAAAAAGAATCCAGAGTAATGATAGTAAAGATGATCCAAAATCTTGGAAATAGAATGGAGAAATACAAGAAACATTTCACAAGGACCTAGAAAAAATAAAGAGTAAACAAACAATGATGAACAATGCAATAAGTGAAATATCAAATTCTCTAGAAGGAATCAATTGCAGAATAACTGAGGCAAAAGAACGGATAAGTGACCTGAAAGATAAAATAATGGAAATAAGTATTGCAGAGCAAATAAAAAGGAAAAAAGAATGAAAAGAATTGAGGACAGTCTCAGAGACCTCTGGGACAACATTAAACACACCAACATTCGAATTATATGGGGTTGCAGAAGAAGAGAAAAAGAAAGGGACTGAGAAAATACTTGAAGAAATTATAGTTGAAAACTTCCCTAATATGAGAAAGGAAAGAGTTAATAAAGTCCAAGAAGCTCAGAGGGTCGCATACAGGATAAATCCAAGAAGAAACACGCCAAGGCACATATTAATCAAATTATCAAAAAGTAAATACAAAGAAAAAATATTAAAAGCAGCAAGGGAAAAACATCAAATAACATACAAGGGAATCCCCATAAAGTTAAAAGTTCTTTTTTCAGCAGAAATTCTGCAAGTCAGAAGGGAGGAGCAGGACATATTTAAAGCGATGAATGGGAAAAACCTACAAACAAGATTACTCTAGATAGCTAGTGGGAAGCAGTTGCATAGCACAGGGAGATCAGCTCGGTGGTTTGTGACCACCTCGAGGGGTGGGATAGGGAGGGAGACGCAAGAGGGAAGAGAAATGGGAACATATGTATATGTATAACTGATTCACTTTGTTATAAAGCAGAAACTAACACACCATTGTAAAGCAATTATACTCCAATAAAGATGTTAAAAAAAAAAGAGAGAATTCAAGCCACCAAACCAGCTTTACAACAAATGGTAAATGAACTTCTCTAGGCAGGAAACACAAGAGAAGGAAAAGACCTACAATAACAAACCCAAAACAATTAAGAAAGTGGTAACAGGAACATACATATCGATGATTACCTTAAATGTAAATGGATTAAATGCTCCAAACAAAAGACAAAGACTGGCTGAATGGATACAAAAACAAGATGCATACATAGGCTGTCTAAAAGACACCCACTTCAGACCTAGGGACACATACAGACTGAAAGTGAGGGAATGGAAAAAGATGATCCATGCAAATGGAAATCAAAAGAAAGCTAGAGTAGCAATTCTCATATCAGACAAAAGAGACTTTACAATAAAGATTACTGCAAGAGACAAAGAAGGATACTACATAACAATCAAGGGATCAATCCAAGAAGAAGATAGAACAACTGTAAATATTTATGTACCCAACATAGGAGCACCTCAACACATAAGGCAACTGTGAAGAGCCATAAAGAGGAAATTGACAAGAACACAATCATAGTAGGGTACTTTAACACAACCCTGTCACCAATGGACAGATCATACAAACAGAAAATAAATAAGGAAATACAAGCTTTAAATGATACATTAAACAAGGTGGACTTAATTGATATTTACAGGACATTCCATCCAAAAACAACAGAACACACTTTCTCCTCACTTGCTCATAGAACATTCTCCAGGATAGATGGTATCTCGGGTCACAAAACAAGCCTTAGTAAATTTAAGAAAATTGAAATTGTATCAAGTATCTTTTCTGATCACAATGCTATGAGACTAGATATCAATTACAGGAAAAAAATCTGCAAAAAATACAAACAGATGGAGGCTAAACAATACACTACTTAATAATGAAAAGAACACTGAGGAAATCAAAAAATACCTAGAAACAAATGACAGTGAAAACACAATGACCCAGAACCTATGGGATGCAGCAAAAGCAGTTCTAAGAGGGAAGTTTATACCAATACAATCCTACCTCAAGAAACAAGAAACATCTCAAATAAACAACCAAACCTTACACCAAAAGCAATTAGAGAAAGAAGAACAAAAACCCCCAAAGTTAGCAGAAGGAAGGAAATCATAAAGATCAGACCAGAAATAAATGAAAAAGAAATGAAGGAAACAATAGCAAAGATCAATAAAAGTAAAAGCTGGTTCTTTGAGAAGATAAACAAAATTGATAAACCATTAGCCAGACTCATCAAGAAAAAAGGGAGAAGACTCAAATTAATAGAATTAGAAATGGAAAAGGAGAAGTAACAACTGACACTGCAGAAATACAAAACATCCTAAGAGACTACTATAAGCAACTCTATGCCAATAAAATGGACAACCTGGAAGAAATGGACAAATTCTTAGAAATGCACAACCTTCTGAGTCTGAGCCAGGAAGAAATAGAAAATATGAACAGACCAATCACAAGCACTGAAATTGAGACTGTGATTTAAAATCTTCCAAAAAACAAAAGCCCAGGACTAGATGGCTTCACAGGCGAATTCTATCAAACATTTAGAGAAGAGTTAACACCTGTCCTTCTCAAAATCTTCCAAAATATAGCAGAAGGAGGAACACTCCCAAACTCATTCTATGAGGCCACCATCACCCTGACACCAAAACCAAACAAAGATGTCACAAAGAAAGAAAACTACAGGTGAATATCACTGATGACCATAGATGCAAAAATCCTCAACAAAATAATAGCAAACAGAATCCAACAGCACATTAAAAGGATCATACACCGCGATCAAGTGGGGACTATGCCAGGAATACAAGGATTCTTCAATATACGTAAATCAATCAATGTGATACACCATATTAATAAATAAAGAAGAAAAACAATATGATCATCTCAATAGATGCAGAAAAAGCTTTTGACAAAATTCAAGACCATTTATGATAAAAACCCTCCAGAAAGTAGGCATAGAGGGAATTTACTTCAACATAATAAAGGCCATATATGACAAACCCAGAGCCAACATTGTTCTCAATAGTGAAAAACTGAAAGCATTTCCACTAAGATCAGAAACAAGACAAGGTTGCCCACTCTCACCACTGTTATTCAACATAATTTTGGAAGTTTTAGCCGCAGCAATCAGAAAGGAAAAAGAAATAAAAGGAATCCAAATCAGAAAATATGAAGTAATGCTGTCACTGTTTGCAGATGACATGATTCTATACATAGAGAATGCTAAAGATGCCACCAGAAAACTACTAGAGCTAATCAATGAATTTGCTAGCATAGCAGGATACAAAATTAATGCACAGAAGTCTCTTGAATTCCTATACACTAATGATGAAAAATATGAAAGAGAAATTAATGAAATGTTCCCATTTACCATTGCAACAAAAAGAATAAAATACCTAGGAATAAACTTACCTATGGAGACAAAAACCTTTATGCAGAAATCTATAAGACACTGATGAAAGAAATTAAAGATGACACAGACAGATGGAGAGATATACCATATTCTTGGATTGGAAGAGTCAACATTGTGAAAATGACTATACTACCCAAAGCAATCTACAGATTCAATGCAATCCCTATCAAACTACCAATGGCACTTTTCACAGAACTAGAACAAAAAATTTCACAATTTGTATGGAAACACAAAAGACTCCGAATAGCCAAAGCAATCTCGAGAACGAAAAACATAGCTGGAGGAATCAGGCTCCAGACTTCAGAGTATACTACAAAGCTACAGTAATCAAGACAGTATTGTACTGGCACAAAAACGGAATGGAACAGGATAGAAAGCCCAGAGATAAACCCATGCACATATGGTCACCTTATTTTTGATAAAGGAGGCAAGAATATAAAATGGAGAAAAGACAGCCTCTTCAATAAGTGGTGCTGGGAAAACTGGACAGCTACATGTAAAAGAATGAAATTAGAACACTCCCTAACACCATACACAAAAATAAACTCAAAAAGGATTAAAGACCTACATGTAAGGCCAGACACTATCAAACTCTTAGAGGAAAAAATAGGCAGAACACTCTATGACATTAATCACAGCAAGATCCTCTTTGACCCACCTCCTAGAGAAATGGAAATAAAAAGAAAAATAAACATATGGACCTAATGAAACTTAAAAGCCTTTGCACAGCAAAGGAAACCATAAACAAGACAAAAAGGCAGCCCTCAGAATGGGAGAATATATTTGCAAATGAAGCAACTGATGAAGGATTAATCTCCAAAATTTACAAATAGCTCATGCAGCTCAATATCAAAAAAACAAACAACCCAATCCACAAATGGGCAGAAGACCTAAATAGACATTTCTCCAAAGAAGATACACAGATTGCCAGCTAACACATGAAAGGATGCTCAACATCACTAATCATTAGAGAAATGCAAATCAAAACTACAATGAGGTATCACTTCACACCAGTCAGAATGGCCATCATCAAAAAATCTACAAACAATAAATGCTGGAGAGGGTGTGGAGAAAAGGGAACCCTCTTGCACTGCTGGTGGGAATGTAAATTGATAGAGCCACTATGGAGAACAGTATGGAAGTTCCTTAAAAAATTAAAAATAGAAATACCATATGACCCAGCCATCCCACTACTGGGCATATAGCCTGAGAAAACCATAATTCAAAAAAAGTCATGTACCACAATGTTCACTGCAGCTCTATTTACAATAGCCAGGACATGGAAGCAACCTAAGTGTCCATCGACAGATGAATGGATAAAGAAGATGTGGCACATATATACAATGGAATATTACTCAGCCATTAAAAGAAATGAAATTGAGTTATTTGTAGTGAGGTGGATGGACCTAGAGTCTGTCATACAGAGTGAAGTATGTCAGAAAGAGAAAAACAAATACTGTATGCTAACACATATACATGAAATCTAAAAAAAAGAAAAAACGTTCTGAAGAACCTAGGAGCAGGACAGGAATAAAGACGGAGATGTAGAGGATGGACTTGAGGACACAGGGAGGGGGAAGGGTAAGCTGGGACAAAGTGAGAGAGTGGCATGAACTTATATATACTACCAAATGTAAAATAGATAGCTAGTGGGAAGCAGCCTCATAGCACAGGGAGATCAGCTCAGTGCTTTGTGACCATCTAGAGGGTTGGCATAGGGAGGGTGTGAGGTAGCAAGAAGGAGGAGACATGGGGATATATATGTTTGTATAGCTGATTCACTTTGTTATAAAGCAGAAACTAACACATCATTGTAAAGCAGTTATACTCCAATAAAGATGTTAAAAAACAAACAAACAAAAAATACTAGGTGACCTCAGCATTCCCTTAAATTTCTATTATTTTTACCAAAGTCAATCAAATAATGAGATTAATTTCCACATGGTTGGCGAGAAGGAAATTAATGTCTCCCTGGCACCCATGCTGGGGATTTCCTGACTGTGCCTTATGTAAACCTGCAACAACTCTAAGAGATTGGCATCACTCTCCCCACTTAACAGATGACATCGCCAAGTCTTAAATCAGTGAAGCAATGTGTCCCAGGCTACGAGATGGAGGGTGGTAGGACGAAGACTCAGACTCTGTTTCCACAACTTCCCATTCCTCCATGGGGCCCGTGCTCCCTCACAAACCACATAAAGTAGGCCAGTGTCATTTCTTTGTAGTCCTGCCTTGTCAGTCCTCAGGAGAAAGCCCTGTGCCAGACAACACTATTTGCATGCCAAGCACTGAGCAGGACACAGAGGGGATGCCAACACGTAGAATCTGTGCTCCTGCCCTCTGGCTTGGGTGACAGGCTTCTGGTAAATGACATCTACTGAAAGTGGCTGTGGGGATCAGAGTGAGAGTTCACCCTGACATTTCCCATGTCCCATTCTTTATTCCTAAAGCAACCATCTTCATCCAGAAGAACCCAGGAGCTTTTCACTGCACCATTCAGATATTTGTGGCACTGCCATAACCCTCACTTTTCATCATCTCTTTTCTTTCATCCCTGTAAATTCCAGTTCTGGCTGGGGGTAGGGTGTGGGTGGAATTAAAACCTTTCCATGTCTGCATGTGGAAGTCCAATGCAAAAATAATTAAATCTCCAACCATTTATCTTTTATCTCCAATTCTAATCCATTGTTCTCAGAACGATTTGAATGATGTGCTTCCCCTGCTGTGTAATTTAAAATTGAGTTCACACTTAGCTAACTTTTTACTGTTAGGAATGTTTCTGCAGCAGGCATTTCAGCCTCCTCACAAGAACAGTTCTAATTTGGATCTCAAACAGAGAGAGGGAGCTGGTATTGCAGGAATGTCAGCCAAACTCCTGGTTTAATGGCTGTGCGGTGGCTGAGTAGTTGCAGATGTGAGCACTTCAGGGCAAGCAGCAGTGCTAGGATGTGAAGGCTTCCAAGACCTGGTATTTCAAAGTGAGTACATTTAAACAAAATTGTGGCATAGGATTTCTTTTTGATGCTATTTTTTGGTGTCAAAGCCACTACTTGACACCCAACATGGTAGTTCCTATTCAATCTACTCTTCATAATCGTGGTATCTCTAAGGTAGAAAATTAATTGGATGAGGTTAAATATCCCCTTTTCATGTCAAAAAAATTGGTTTTTCTAGGGATTAAAGGATTAACGTGGTGTTAAGTCCCTAAAGAGGTTAAAATACTTTATTATTCATTACAAAACACAAAGATCGGGCTGTTATTTTTTTCTTATGTCACTGCCACTCATGTCATTAAAGGGAGCACCACGGAGAACTGATAATGACAATTTCAGAAGCTCTTAATGCTCTCCAAGACGTATGTCTGCCCTGCTTACAAACTCTTCCTAGGTAAAATAGCCTGAAATATGTCTAATTGAAGACTTTTACAGCCTAGTCTCAGTGCCAGATGATCAGTGGGCAGAGATGAGCTTTCAGGAAAGTCGTCGAGGCTGTAAAGTGTGGCATTTCATACAGACGTTCTCTCAGCTTCTGACCAAAGAGCACCACTTCCCATCAACAGCTGAGAAGATACTTCCAGTTTGGATCAAAGGATGGAGAAAGCTGGGCTATGCCAGGTCACCACAGGAGCAGGCACTTTTCAAATTAGGGTTTATACTCTTTCTCTACCCCATACAAAAACAGTGATTTCAGCTCTGTTTCCATCATATTTTGCCAGTTTGAGTTGGAAAAATCCCTACATCCAATGCCGACGTTTTGCACCTGAGGGAACCAGGGCACAGATCTGTGGCATGACTTGCTCTTAGTCACTCAATTGTAAGTGACAAGGTGGCACTGGAACCCAGTTTCCTGACTGTGATCCTCCTCCTCCCATTAACTACTTCCCCAGCTTCTGCATTCTCCTTCAGATGGATGGCTTGGTGACCAAGGGCTCTTACTTAAAAGACGGACGTTGGAAGTTACTACTCAGACTGAGACCACAGCACATGTCCAAGGTCACCGGGCCACACAGTGACCATCCATGACCTCAGCCCAATGAGGCCCAGGTTCTGAGCTAACTGTACACAGTCTTCACAGATTCGGGAAGCCTAGTTTCACCTTTCACTCAAATTCATCCTGGGAAGCTCCTGGCCCTATCCTGGGGGACATAAAGGCAAAGCAATTAATGCAGACATCATCAGGACAGTCTATGCCGGGCAAAGAATAGTGAGTCAAACATAGAATTGAGGGTTCGAGATAATAATGTCAAGTAACTTTCATAAAAGTAGAGTCAGACAAGATAAAGAGCCATGAGAGGTAACAGACAAAATGCCACCAGGGTCAAAAGAGAGAGGTCTGTTCAAGTTGGGGAATCCAGAAATGATTCATGGGTGAGGAAGTGGCTTTTGTGTGAGTCTTGAAGGAAGGATACACTTCAGGAGTTGTAGATAAGGCAAGGGCATTCAATCTGAAAGAAAACACATACTGACACCTGAAACTAACACAACACTGTAAATCAACTATACTTCAATAAAAATAAATAAAATAAAACACATACATGAAGAGGAAGGCAGACAGCAGTGTTCGGGAGGCCGTGAATAATGATTTCTTCAAGGCCAACTGATATATCTTCCCCTCCAGGAAGCACTCCCTGATTGTTCCGGGCTGGTTAAGTACGCCCTCCAGTGCTCCCTCAGCACCCCAGGTACTCTCCCACTATCGCATTAGCCAGAACACTGTGTCACAGATTTGCCCCCATCAGACCCTAAACAACTTGAAGTCACTTCGGATCACTTTTTACATTGTTTTGTGTGTAACCCCAGCACAATGCCTGACCCATGGCAAGTTTCCCCCAAATATTTGTTAAATGTGTCAATGGCTCAGTTTGGATCACTGAAAAGAAATCATCAAGAGAAGTCTTAAAAGGAAGTTTAGGCCCTATCTGGGGAGGGCCGTAGTGTTTGGGGTTAGGAGCCTGTGCCTTATGCAGTATATGATGGGGAGCAGAAAGGTGATGGGGCAGGAAAGGACGTGAATGGAGCTGCCCTTTGAGAAGAGCACTCTGACTCGGGAGTGAAAGATGGATTGGAGTAGGGAGAACCAGGACCTGAGCACTAGGCTAGGCAGGCTCCACAGGATACCCTGAGCCTTCAGGGAGGTGGCCCTGACCTGCCCAGGGTCGATGAGGTGGGTCAGGGAGATGAGCACAAGAGGAGTTGCAAGGAAATGAGGGGGCGGATGCACATCCACCCATAGCTCTGTGTTCCTTGGTTGGCAAGGATGGGAAGAGGGAGCTTTCTAACATCTATTTCTTGGAGGTATGGTCCACAAAATATCTACTGCCTATAAACTGCTTTTAATTTTTCAGATGTAGTAACCACAAGGGAAAAGAAATGTTACTTCTGCATCTTCACTGGAGAAAGCTAAGATACACAGACATGCAAGGTTTGGCCCAGAGAGACACAGGAAGTCAAACTCAACTAAAACATTGGAAAATCACTGTTGATACAAAATCCAAGTTTTAGATGTTGTCCAATTTCACACACACACACACGCCCCAACTCACCTGATTTTCAATTAGCATTCAGTTAGTATGTCACAACAGGCAAAGTTTTCAATTAGATGCTAACATGTATTTTACTGTATTTGCCTCCAATAGAGCAAACTGCCAAACTTTTAAAAAGCTGCAGAAAGACCCAGAGGATCAGTGGGTAGGACAACAGAGAGCTGAAGACTCAGGGTGGTCAGTGAATTTTACCATGGCCACTCCTGCAGGCTCCTTTACATTGTTTCATTGTGTACTGTCTACCCACATGTCCAGTTCAATGGTACACATGTGGCCTTTAGGGAGTCTCCAGTCTAATGTCCCGAGATTCAGTTCTTGCCTTTGAGAAAATAACAGATAATCAGTTTGAGGAGTCAATGCACGGGGACTTCCACTGGTGGTCCAGTGGTTAAGACTTCACCTTCGAATACCGGGGGTGCAGGTTCCATCCCTGGTCGGGGAGCTAAGGTCCCACATGCCTCACGGACAAAAAAAAAACTCCAGAATATAAAACAGAAGCAGTGTTGTAACAAATTCAATAAAGACCTTAAAATTGGTCCACATCAAAAGGAAAAAAGTACCTTTAAAAAAATAAAAAAAGAAGTCAATGCATGCACACCACATACGCAGTCCACATGCCTCACTCCAAGCATCTCACCACCAAAGAGCAGCAATACCATTGCAAAAATATTACCACAGAAGTATGTAATCTATGATTATAGAATTATGAGAATCAGTGGAAAAGCAGTAAAAAAGACAATGGCTAAAGAAGTCTCCAAGTCAGTGTCATGGCTTCACAATTTACTAGACGAATAGCTTTGGGCAAATTCCTCAGACCACTTTGACCCTCAGTTTTTTCATCTATAAAATGAAGGTAATAGTAATAAATACTTACCTAAGCGGGGTTTTTGGCAAGCTGAATAAGAAATCATATTGTAATATATGGCATAGTATTTTGATATATAATATATATATATACTCACATGTACATAGCTTACGTAGTATGTGTATGTATATATAGTATGACATATAGTATAAATATAGCATATTATACTATATTATTAATATATTGTTATGATATAACTTTAGTTTGAGTATGAAGGGACTATCTTGTATACTGAAATGAAGAGGAGGGCTGGGCAGAGCTGAGACGAATGGTATTTCTCTGGCTGGCAGCAGCAGGGGCTGGGCAGCCTCCATGGGGAAGGAGAAGGGAGGGAAGGATCTTAACCTGCACAAATACGTGCAGGAGCTGCAGTCACCTGGCAAGAAGGCAGGCAGGGGGAAACCACTTGTCTGTACGTGCCTCAGCATCAGGGTCAGACAAACGGTGCATGGAAGTCTAGAGAAGCATGAAGTGAAAGGCAACAGCAGACAGGGATTGTCTGACGGAGCCTGCTGAGGAGGAAGTGTGGGTAAATGTTAGTATAATTCGGAGAGACTTCCACGGTAAGCCTGACCAGGAACCCAAAGCAGGTTGATGTCACAGGCACTATTTTAAATCAATAATTATTATGTTAATTCTAACGTCAGCTTGAATCTTCACGTGGCTCTTTTCAAAATTCTTGATGCACTGTGATGCCACGGTCTTCCTTGTTCCCTCATCTCAATGCAGTAAAGCTGCAGATGTATTACTTTTCCTACTTTATAAAGATGAGAAACCTGAGAGCAAATATTCTAGGGTCTGTGCAAAGCCTGAGGCACCTGAGGCACACTGCTTTGCCCTCGTAATTAGGGAGTCTTCTTGTTGGTTGTGCCATTTTGGATGGTATCTAGTCTTTCTCTAGACCCCTTTGAATAATCCTGAAGGCCCAGGTCCATCTCTTTTGCAACTTTCAAGTCCCTTCTCCCCCCTGTTCCCCTCCTTGAAACACACTGAAGCCCCTCTGGATGCTTGATCTTGCAGGTGCTCAATGAATCCTCATGGAACCACGGACCGAATGGCCTTCCTGCTGGGGCACTTGCTTCACCATTCACAATTCCAGCTGGCCCTCAGGGCTGACTTCACATCCCCAAGGGTTTGCCCTGAGTGAGGGATGGATGCTAGGGACCAGCACAGCTAATTCTGTGACACACTGGACATGGTGGAGCTGCTGACCAAAATGAGGAAGATGCCACCCTGGTCAGTAGCTGTGCCCTGAACCAGCTCCACTGCAAACAAGCTACTGGTGGTGGGGAACATGTCAGCCCTGCACGCTGTACCTCGAGGCACCACTCTCCAAGGGGCTCCCAAGTTATTCTACGGTCAGGGTGTCCAAATTCTTTTAAAGCCAAGGTGGCTTTTTGCACAGTGTATCCACTCCTGGCTTTGGGAGAGGAAGGACAGCACGCTGGCCAAGCGTCCAGCTCTCTGAACCCTGGAACAGAGCAAGATCAGAGCTGACGACAATGCATTTTAGAAGAGACTTTTCTGGTATGGTGACAAGTCCCTAAGCCAGAGATTCTCTGGAGCCAAAGCAATTTGAAAGGCAGAGCCTGGCAGGCAGCTCCCTAGTCCTTCCTCTCAGTTCTCATGGCTCAGTCCCTGTCCTGAGTCTGATCATCGGAATGTAATATAGCTGGACGTTACTATCTTAGTTTCCCACAGAAAAGCCTGTGCTGAAATAAGATTTAATGTTATGCCCTTAGCCTTTATAGAGGGTTGATAGGAGCAACATTTGGGGAGCGTATCTCAGCCTTTGTAGAACTGCAGTGGAAGATGGTGTCCATTATGCTACCTGGTGTCCCACGCAGCCCTGATCAATAAATCCTCCTTTCACACAATGCCAGGGAAAGTCTATCTCTCCCAACTTGTATTCCTTCTCTCTTCAGATATTACTGACTGGATAACCAAGTGTGCATTCCTTTTCTTTTTTCCTTCATTTCTATTAAACTGGCACTGAACTCAATCCTCAACTTCAGTAACTGATCCCATCCCTATCTCTGCCCATGTCTGTTTCTCTCTCCTTTCTTTTTATTTGCTTTTATCTCTTAATGGTCATTTTATGTATGGCTAATTTTGTAGGATGCTCAAATCCTGCCCCCCATTTAAGAAAAGAAGAAATAATGGATGATAGATAGACAGAGATACATGAAAAGGATTAGGTAGGTTGATTAAGCTTGAGGTGAACGAATGGAGGTGAGGGGTGGGAGGATAGACTCAACTGAGTTTCATTATTTCATTCACACAGTTAATCCTAAATGGAATCAGGAGTCCAGAGTCAGCCCTGTTATTGAACCAAGATTTCCATTCAACTGAACTTAGCAAAAATATATTAAATATCTATAACATGAATGCAAACTTTTCCGGGATACGGTTTGTGTTTTCTTCATATTTATACCCAGCACAAGGCTGCCGTTATAGTAGGTGCTCACAAAATGTTTGAGGCAAGTTGAATTCAATTAAACTAGAAACTTACTCTACCAGATGCAATACGCAACGCTCAGAGCCCACCACATCCTTGGGGAGATATAATTCACAAACCTGAATAGATCGCAATGGCCATGTAATCAATACTCCCCTCCTAGACCACTCATGCTGATCGCCCCGGATCATGCTCATCCCTGATGTGGGCCTTTCTCATGCTACTTTCCCATGCACAATGCCCACTCCCTTCCCATCCATTTAACCAGCTCCTACCAGCCTTTGATACTTAAATCAAGTCTCACCACCATAAAACTTGCTTCCAATTCCAGCCAGCCCACATTGATTTCCCCTTCCCTGATCACCCATTGCACATGAGGCTCCTCAGGGACCTCCAACAGCCCATGACTCGCCCACCCAAACATCCCATGGGGGCCTCCATTTCAGCATGTACAGAGTAGAACCTCCCCCTCCAACTGCCAGGTAATCTGAGTCGGGGTGTGTGTGTGTGTGTGTGTGTGTGTGTGTGTGTGCGTGTGCAGGTCCTGTGATGAAACTACCAGAGACAGAGATCAGATCCTGGCCCTGCCACTGTGTTGGCATTGATCATTGGTCAGGGTTCAATCAAAGAAGCAGATCCACTGGGATGAATCTATTGTGTTGGCCAAAAATATCTTTTGGATTTTTCCATAAGATGTTACAGGAAAACCCGAACGAATTTTTGGCCAACCCAGTGTGTGTCTGTGTGTGTGTGTGTGTGTGTGTGTGTGTGTGTGTGTCTCTGTGTGTCTGTGCGTGTCTGTGTGCATGTATGTGATACGTGTGCCCATATATGTATATGCATCCCTATATTTATGTAAAGGAGTTTTTTTTTTTACAGAGCTTTGACCTTACACAATTGTAGGAGCTGGTCTCTCTAAGGTGTGTCTTTGTATGATGCTGGAGCTTAAAATCGGCAGGACAGGCAGCTGAGAAGGGAGGATGAAGGGTGCCAACTAAAAACTGTCACCATCTGCCTCTACAAGGATGAGGTCACTAGCCACTGCAGCTGCTGACCTTCAACACAGCCTGAAAGGAGTTCAGGGCAGAGATCGGAAATGAGGCACTCTGTGCTCTGGGAAAAACTGGCAGAATAGGACTTCAGATAATCATTTTCAGGAGAAGATTTTTTTTTTTTTTTCGGTATGTGGGCCTCTCACTGTTGTGGCCTCTCCCATTGCGGAGCACAGGCTCCGGATGCGCAGGCTCAGAGGCCATGGCTCACGGGCCCAGCCGCTCCGTGGCATGCGGGATCCTCCCGGACCGGGGCACGAACCGGTGTCCCCTGCATCGGCAGGCAGACTCTCAACCACTGCGCCACCAGGGAAGCCCAGGAGAAGATTTTATGAACCCATTTTCTTGCATCTTCTCATATCTAGAAAAGCACTAAAATCATTAATGGAGACATCTGCTCCTCGTGACTGGCAGGAACCTTCTGCCAAAATGTGCAATTGATTACACTTATCCCTCTCACCTAAATCACATAACCTCCCCCCGCCCCCTCGCACCTCTTCGCAGCAGTTTCTCAGAGCTATCTGAGAGGCTGTCTCCAGGGCTGCAGTCCTCATTTTACCCCCGACAGAACTTAACTCACAACTCTTGCATTGTGCATCTTTTTCAGTCGACAAGAGCAATAAAGTGCATCTCACAAGTATAGCTAGTGCCCACAGGACAGACTAAAGCCCATGTCAGTTCCACTTTTAGTCCAGTCCTAGAGTGTGGGTGTCTCACAGAAGCCCGAGTCCTTTATGGCAGACCTAAACACACACCTGCCCTGAAGTTTGGAAACTGAAAAAGGATTCAGGGGAAGATTGCTCATCCAACTACCTCCATACCAGCGAGGCGAACCAGTAAGTCAGTGACAATGTATGCGAGCTACAGAAGGGCTGCTCCGTCTGCCCTCTAAGTCTCCCATGAGAATCTCTCTCATGACCCACCTGAACCCAAAATACCTAAGAAAGAGAATTTCGGGCAATTCCCTGAGCCTAGCCAAGTTGAAAAGTTTTGAAGTCACCACAACCATGTATAATCTTCGTGGTCTCGAACAAGTGACAATTTTCCGAGCTGCAGTTTTCCCATTTGTAAAATGGCAATAAGGTAGCAAAGCATTCTCCTGAGAATTAAATATAATTATATCTATTGAGTTCTCAGTACTGTGTCTGGCCTAGAGTTAGTGCTTGATAAGTGGTATCTATTAAGATTAATCTGTCTTCTTCCTCCTATTTTCCTAGCTCGGTCGGTGTCTTAAAATCTATACCCCTTCACCCAAGCTTGGGCTTGACTCCTAGTGGTGGACGAATTGGCTGAAATGTCATGAAGGGGTTCTGCCTTTGCCAAGCGACTTCTGGGAGGCCGGTCTATTTCCAAGGAGCTTGAGGGGTCCTCCATGTGCCAGGGTCTTGCAGCTGCCCAGTCACCTGCCTGTCCATCCATGGCTGGCACGACATACCCTACCTGTTCTCAGCCTGGGCCTCTTACAGCAGCGTCTGTACCTTCTTCCCAGCTCCCCAGACCACAGACTCAGGCAAGGCCTTCATGGTCCCAAGGACAACCTTGGGGACTGGGCTTCTTTCCAGGGCACACGGTGATGGCTCTGGCTGGGACAGGCACCCCAGGAAGCCTCACCTGGGAGCAGACAGCCTGCATTTGGGTCCTTGGCCTGGAGCACAAAGACCCTAGGCTTTCTTTTAGCGTCAGGGGAAAGGCAGCTCTTCACGGCAGGAAAAGAAGTCCAAATCACCATAAAACCCTGGAGCTGGTGTAAAACAGGAAGCTCTGGTCTTTCCCCAGGGCTCTCAGTTACCCAGGAAGTCTTAAGTTCCTTCCAGGAACTCAAGCCATATTAAAAGTGAAAATTCAGAATTTTATGCTTTCCCTGCCCCCTAGAGAAATGAGGTCTTTTTGGTCAACATTGTTTAAATAAAATTAGAGCCTTTATTTTTGAATAATTCCTACTAGGACAGTGAATAAAAACTCAAGGAGCCATTAAAAACAAAAGAACAAGCAAACTAGAAGTCAGCCTTGAACTTTACCCTCCCCTTGGCTTCTCATATCCAATCAATTACAAAGCCCAAGCCTTGCCAATAATCCCCGGGTTTAAGACTCAGTGTGTCTCCCTCCTTCTACCTTTACTTTCACCACATTAGTTTAGAGCCTACTCTGAAAGAAGAGCAGGCAAATCCAACATGCCACTCCCCAGTTTGCAATTGACTCCTCTATTCTTTTCAAGGCCATATTCCTTTATATATCCCTAGGGGCTGGCTCTCCATGACCTAGACCCTGCCCCTCGTCCAGCCACGATACACAGTAGGCCTTATTATGTCACAGTCTCAGCCTTGTTCTACATGTGACCTTTTTCTGTTTTTATTTGTTTTCACAGTAACCTACACCTATATAGGAACTGACACTGACAACACTGTGCCTATCTGTTCCTCATCACTACATCCTCAACCACACGTGACCATCCATAACGAGATTAGCTACAAGATTCAACATCTATGCTAAGCCTCCCTACTCACCCTACTTCCACTCTCTGAGTTTTGAGGAACAGCTGGCCAGAGAGAGAGTCTGGAACTGCAGAAGAGACACGCACTCTCAGAACTGTTGTCTCAAACTACCCAGTGTGAAGCGAGAAGGAGAGGTCAAATCCCTGATGCCTCCAGCCTTTGAGAAAAATAGCTCCACTCAAGGAGAAATGCAGATCTGTGGGTGTCATCCATTAGTCAGGAACTCATTCCTCCTCCATGGGGCACAGCATGAGGCCAAGACTATCATTGCTGTACAGGGGTTTTGAACCATGGGGAGTGGTCTCTGGAGAAGGCTCAACTGATGGGCTTCATGTGGATAAATCCTCTGACATTTCGTTCAAGCTTATGTGTGAACATACCTCTTTTGAAGGAAAGGGTCCAAAGCTTTCATCAGATTCTCAAAAGGATTCCGGAGCCCAAAATATTGTAGAGCCACCCTACATGGAAACGTGAGTGACTGGAAAGGCGGTGGACCCTAAGATATGCCCAGGAGTTAGGGGTGGGGGTGGGGAGAATGAAAGGCTAGAGACAGCTCTGCCTACTGAGGTTGCAGAAAACTGGATAAGGAGTGTGGCTGACGGCCAGTGTCTCGGGACCCCACACCGCATTCACGTACCTCCGCTAGTGTGCACAGTGCACAGCTCTGGGAAAGGATTATGGGCTGAATTTCCACCTTCATTATCCCCTCAGCTGGACGCTACTTGCAATGAAAAACCTGCTCCACTGTACACAGTAGCCCTCGGAAGCTGCAGTTCACTTCCAACCTAACCGAAGAGAGGATGCATCTCCTCTTCCGGGATGACACTGCCTGGAAGGTACTGCCAGTATCTTCTTTTATATTTATTTATTTATTTGATTGTTTTTTTTTTTTTGGCTGCGTTGGGTCTTTGTTGGTGCACGTGGGCTTTCTCCAGTTGCGGCGAGCGGGGGCTACTCTTCGTTGTGGTGCGCGGGTTTCTCATTGCCGTGGCTTCCCTTGTGGAGCACAGGCTCTAGATGCGCAGGCTTCAGTAGTTGTGGCACACGAGCTCAGTAGTTGTGGCACGTGGGCTGCAGAGCACAGGCTCAGTAGTTGTGGAACACGGGTTTAGTTGCTCCGCGGCATGTGGGATCTTCCCGGACCAGAGCTTGAACCCATGTCCCCTGCATTGGCAGGCGGATTCTTAACCACTGCACCACCAAGGAAGTCCCTGCCAGTATCTTCTGTCTCAGACCCTTCCATCTCAGATCCTCTGCATTCCTAATTATTTATGCTCTGCCAAAGGCACCTCTTGTGCTGTTGCTTTCTATGATAGAGGGCTCTTCTAGTGCATTTCACCGTTCATGCCTGAATTCTTTACGAGGAGAAGGTATGTAACGCTTTGCTGTCCCCTGCCCCAGGGTGCCTAGTACATCAGCAGATGTGTTCATTGAGCGATTGTGTGGCACCTTCATCCAGCCACAACCCACCAGTGGGCATGCAAGACACACCCAGAGGACCACCCTGCCATGTTCTTCCATCAGCATCCCCTTACCTGGAGGAAACCCACACAGCTCTCCTCTTGCCTCCTATACCCCATGCTTCTCTCATTCCCAAAACAATCACACCCTCAGGGGAGAGAAGGTGTGTTTTGAATGAAGGGATAAGAAGAAAGAAGGGGAGTTACTGAGGAAAGGGTGAAGCAATGGTACTAGTGACTGGGAGAGACCGTCCTCCAAGGGGAAGAGTGGGTGGCCCAAGAACACCCCTGCACCTGGCTCCCTTTGGCGCTCTGAATGTTCAATGTGCTGGGCACTGTGCTCCCTGCTCTGGATAAAATTCAGTCTTTGCCTTGTGGAGTTTGCTGTCTCAGCTCAGAGGTTAAGACATTTGTCCCAGATCATGAGGTTAGCAAGAGACAAGCCAGACTCAAGCCCTCGTCTTCTAATTCCTCGCTCTGTTTACTTTAAGCAACAGCCACTGTAGAACATGATCCAAAACCTAACCAATCACCACCACCTGTCCACAGCTTCAGGACCCACATCACCCAGTCAGGAGTGTGCCTTCTTTGTTTGAGGCCCAGAAGCTTGTCAGCTCCACGATTACCTCAGATCCTTTGGTGGCCATGTTCGTTGTCAACCCGGCATTCCAGGATCATGGATTGTGGTACCTGAGAGAATTCCTTGCTGAGTGAGCTTGGGTTCCTGCGATGCTTAGGGTACCTCTGTTAAATGCCCTGTCCCCACCGGAAGACAACCATAAAGAATCTCATGGCTATTTCTCCAGGAAGCAAAAGCATAGGATTTTTACAATCTGGGTACCAGGTTGAGGCTATGGTGACTCACAAGCATATTCAGACCAGGGGTCCTTCCCTCCTTCACACTCGTGTCCGCAGAGCCTGAGCAGTGCCCTCTCTAGGTCATTCTGGGGTGGAACTGAGGCTCCACAGAACGGCAGCTGGAGCTGCATCAGACCTGGGTTCCCTGAAGACTCAGGCAGCAGGAGCCGAACGACTCCTCCTCTGAGTCTCACTGAGCCTATTTCCAACAGGAAGGGGTTCAATGAGATCAGAGCCTATCAAACTTTTCTTTTAGTTCCAGAACACTTTCTTCAGAAGAAAACAATGCCAAAGGGAGGGTGGGAGGGAGACGCAAGAGGGAAGAGACATGGGGATATATGTATATGTATAGGTGATTCACTTTGTTATAAAGCAGAAACTAACACACCATTGTAAAGCAATTAGACTCCAATAAAGATGTTTAAAAAAAAAAAACTGATTAGAAACAAATGGGTCCAAGATGGCGGACAAGAAAAAAAATAAAAGTAAACAATGCCAAGAAGGGTAAACAAATACAGCAAATGACAGCGGAGCTCCACGGGTTGAAAGGATCCCCGGGCTCCGAAGGAGGCCTGACAGTCTACCCTGCTCAGCCAGATAAGCCTTAAGGCAGCTCCAAGGGAGCCCCCCACCCCGGGGCCCCACAGAACAGATCTTCGAGAACAGTGGGCTAGATGATCCCTAGCAATCCTTGACATTTCTAAAGTCATATCATAAGGCCTCTATTATTAAATCTTGACTCTCACTTGGCTTTTTATTAACTTATTACCCATCTTCTTAACTCCAGTGACACAAATGGAGGACCACTTGTTCAGGAAGTGGTAGGAAACACCCTGCACCTATCTCTTCCTTGCAGGGTTTTAATCCAAAGGTGTTTGGTGTCCTCAATTACAACATACTTTTCTATGGTGCACACTACATCCAGCACGGGTCATATCACTGCCCTCTCCAAGTATGGCTTCTTTACATTGACTATGCCAGCTACCCTGCTATGGGTATCGTTGGGCTCCCTGGATGTTAGGATGTTAGCCTTGAACACCAGCCTCTTGCACCTTCTCAGTGCCTAGAGAAATGGTGGCTGAGCACCCTTCTCTGGCAGGAGTCATGTTCTTTGTCTTAGTTTTCATGCTTGGCTTCTGAATGTGCCAGGTCATATTCTCTACCTGTATGTCTGTGGTCACTAACCTCTCATACAACATGTCAAAAACTCTTACAGAAGTTTAATTCCTCATTTAAATTTGCCAAATATTTTTAAATAATGAGATGAGCTTGCTAAAACCAGTCATTTGTTCTCTAACAAGTAATGTTGTAGACTGAATGTTTGTGTCTCCCCAAAATTCACATGCTGAAACCCTGCCCTCTGAAGTGACGGTGTTAGGAGGTGGGGCCTTTGGGAAGTAACTGGGATTAAATGAGGTCCTGAGGGTGGAGCCCTCATACGAGTCACAAGAGCACTCGCCACAAGAGCACTTGCTTCCTTCTCCACTCTCTGCCGTGTGATGACATAGCTGGAAGTCAGCAGTCTGCAGCCCAGAAGAGCCTGCCCCAGAATGTGACTGTGCTGGTACCTGATCTTGCACTTCCAGCCTCCAGAACTGAGAGAAATAAATGTCTATAAGCATCCCAGTCTACGATACATTGTTATGGTAGCCCCAACTAATTAAGTATCAAAACAGAAGTTGGTATTCCCTGCTAGCCTCAAAAACACAAATACCTGTAAGAGTCAGAGAAGCTCAAAAAACAAGCCAAAAAAACCCAAAAAACAAAAACAGATGACTAGGTCCCATCCCTGTACACTCGGTCAGTCAGTTGGGGTGGGCCCTGATGTCTATATTGTTAACAAGTTCCCCAGGTGATTGATGCTGGGAGAGAGATGAATTCTGAAGACATGGAATTTTCACATTTGGAAGCCTCCTAGACTCTGCTGATTTTGATTGTATCTTTTCCCTGTAATAAACAGTAGCCATGAATATAATAGGTTCTGTGAGTTCTGTGAGTCTCTCTAGTGAAACAAACCTGAGATGGTTTTAGAAAATTGCAGAGTCTGCAGTTGGTGTCAGAAGTGAGGGTGGTTTTATAATTCAAAAAGACACATGCACCCCAATGTTCATTGCAGCACTATTTACAATAGCCTGGTCATGGAAGCAACATAAATGCCCATCAACAGACAAATGGATAAAGAAGATGTGGTACATATATACAATGGAATATTAGTCAAAAAAGGAACGAAATTGGGTCGTTTGTAGAGACGTGGATGGATCTAGAGACTGTCATAACAGAGTGAAGTAAGTCAGAAAGAGAGAAACAAATATCATATATTAACGCATATATGTGGAACCTAGAAAAATGGTACAGATGAACCGGTTTGCAGAGCAGAAATAGAGACACAGATGTAGAGAACAAACGTATGGACACCAAGTGGGGGAAAGTGGCGGGGTGGTGGTGGTGGTGATGGTGGTAGTAGTGTGGTGAATTGGGAGATTGGGATTGACATGTATACACTGATGTGTATAAAATTGATGACTAGTAAGAACCTGCTGTATAAAAAAATAAATAAAATTCAAAAATTCAAAAAATAAAAGAAGTGAGGGTGATCTTGTGTGGAATTTTCCTTCTAAATTTGTAGATTGAATCCTTGCATTTGAGATCAGAAGTCTTGGGCAGACTTGGCAGTCTGGAGGACGGTGTCTATAACCTTGCAGTTTGGCTAACTCCAGGTAGGAGGTATAAGGAAAACCATCCAGGCCCCAACTTAGTACTTCCATAGAGAAGGGGGCCTCCTCACCCATCAAAGTCCCAGTCAGCTGGGTCTGTGAGAGTTCTCCAGCACTGACTGTGGGGCTTAGGGCTGGTGCTAATGATAACACTACTGACAATGTCCGTTGAGATCATAAATACCTGCATTTTTACATTTCCCTTTACAGCACAGTTGTCATGTTATTAAAGTATCACTTTGTGTTATTTAATCCTTTTTAATTCTCAGAACATTCTTCTACCTGTGACCTCATTTTACCCTCACTATGTGCCTAAGAAAGAAGAGGCAGGCTTATTATACTGACTGTTCAGATGGGAGGCATAATGTGACTTGCACAGGGTGACACCCACCACAAGAGTGACAGCCAGCACTGGACCCAGAACTCTCAGCCCCGGGTTCCTTTGAAGATTCCAGCCAGCCAGGAAGAAAGACTGAAATTCTTCTCTCCATTTCTTTAAGACTGTCTATACCTCTTAGAAATACTACAAAGAAGCTGAACATTGATAGAGCAAAAGCAAAATTAGCCAATGTCTGACCTCAGGCGTATTTGCAATAACTCTCCTGGATTCTCTGATGGCCCAGGAAGCTTCTTCGTCTTTGTGGTGGACACTGTCAGTGCTCTGCCCAGATCACCTTGGGCTCCTTTTCTGTGCACACCTCCCCTGAGTTTCAGTGTGCTTCTCAAACAGCCTGTACTGTTGGGAACTATCTCAGGGAACAGAGCCGTGTTGCATGAATACCCAGAAAGCTGGAAGCGTTCCCCACCTGGTGTAACCCTGAGCCAGTGACTGATGGGTATGGTATATGAAAGCCCAGCACTCCTGCCTCTGTTTGGAAGTCATAACACACTCCAGAGGTCTCCTGTGGGATCAGTATACAGCTGTCATGTGCAGACCTTTTCCTGAAACCATATTCTTACTTAATTCTTCCCTTTCCAGATTCTTCTGGGAGCACCTCCTTAGCAAATTACTAATATACAAATTTTGATCTCAGAGTCGGCTTCTTGGGAACCCAACCCAAGACACTTGCTAACTCCTGTCTGCCACAGAAAGAATCAGAATCTTGGGTCATTGGAATCAGGAGATCACCCAAGTTTGTCCCTGCAGGGAGAATATCACCAAATACTGAGGGGTCTGATGGAAAAAGACCTCTGAACCCAATAGATTTGGGTGTGAAATGGGGGCTTAGACACTTGCTAGCCATGTCACCTTAGGAAGATTACCAAACTTCTCTGAGATTCAACTGTCCAATCTACAATTTGTGGGAACAGGGTAGTGTTATGAGCTGAACTGGGTACCCCTAAAATTCCTGTGTTGCAGCCCTAATCCCCAGTGCCTCAGATTGTGACTATATTTGGAAAGAGAGCCTGAAAAGAGGTAATTAAAGTAAAATTAGCTCATATAGGTGTGCCCTAATCCAATATGACTGGTGTCCTTATAAGAAGAGGAGATTAGGACACAGACATACATACAGGCAGAAGACCACAGGAAGCCACAGGGAGAAGGAGGCGATCTGCAAGCCAAGGAGAGACACCTCAGGGGGAAAAAAACCTGCCAACACCTTGATCTTGGACTTCTAGCCTCCAGACTCTGAAGAAATAAATTTCTGTTGCTTAACCCACCCAGTCTGTGGCACTTTGTTATGGCAGCCCTAGCAAACTCATACAGTTGGGAATAACGATATCATATCTCCCTGGCAGGTTCACTGTGAAGCTTCAGTAAGAACAATGTGTTGAAGAGTATCTGGGAAAGTCAGGGCTGGTACATAGTGGGAGCTCAGCAAATGGTATGAGCTCCCTCCCGAGCCCTGCAATACGCTGTATTTCTCCTGCAGGATTTACTGCCTATGAGTCTTGTAATAGAGTGCGTGTGAGTGTGTGTGTGTGTGTGTGTGTGTGTGTGTGTGTGTATAAACTCCCTATACTAGAATGTAAGCTCCTTGAGGGCTGAGATTATCTTTTAAAGACTTTTTTTTTTTTTTGCGATATGCGGGCCTCTCACTGTTGCGGCCTCACCCGTTGAAGAGCACAGACTCCGGACGCGCAGGCTCAGCGGCCATGGCTCACGGGCCCAGCCACTCCGCAGCATATGGGATCTTCCCGGACCGGGGCACGAACCCGTGTCCCCTGCATCTGCAGGCGGACTCTCAACCACTGTGCCACCAGGGAAGCCCTAAAGACTTTTTTAATCTTCATATCCACAGTGCCAAGCTCATGGTTTATGCTGGACACTTGCTTTCCCCCTGGACTCTGGAATTTTAGTAAGTGCTCAGCAGAGTGACCAGCTCCCAGTAAAAACTTGGGTGCCGCGTCCCTAATGGGCTTCCCTGCACAGGAGCATCACACACACATCACTTCCTGTTGGTGCTGGGAGAAGAGAGGGCTCCGTGTGACCCCTCCTGGGAGGGAGGAAGCAGAAAGGAGCCAGAGCGAAAGAAGCCTGGGTGCCACCTCTGTCTTTTCCCGTTATGATCCACCTGCATCTCCTGCAACCTGACTGCAGTAAAACTTAGCTGTGAGCACGACTATCTGCTGAGTCCTGTGAGTCCCTCCAGTGAGTCTCCAAACATGGGGGTAGCCTTGGGGACCCCCGACACAGTTTATTTCATTAGTATTTTTTAATCATTTTTATTGAAATATAATTGATTTACAATGTTAATCTGAAACTGCTATACTTAGAAAGGCCCTTGACTGGCATCTGGGAACTTGGCTGTTTACACTTCAGGTATAAGTAACTATCATTTTAAAATCAGGAGATTTTACATAAAAGTTTGGGTTTCCAGTTTCTCTTGAAAGAGCACAAAACCCGACAACCCTGGATCTTTGCCAGGAGTTGAGCATGGCCTCTCCAATTCTACAGCTCCCATCAAGACAGCCTCACGTGTTTAGTGTTGATATTTTCTGGCCGGCCTCTGCAAGCATTTGAGTTTTACACTCTAGAGTCAAAGGAGGGGGTTTTGACAGGTGCCACAGAAACACAGGTTCCTGAGGTGTGTTCATTAAAAGGCACTGACTTGCTGTCCATTAAATTTCCTTCAGGTTCTTCGAGTCCAACAGATTCAGCAAATATTTACAAAGAACTTAGAGTTACTAGATATGTGCTAATAATATTAACAAACAGTGGTAATACTTACCATTTACTTGGTCTGTTCCAGGCTTTACCTACATCATTCCTACTGCTGATAACACCTGCAAGGTAGATCTTATAATTGCCATTTCCAAGGTCATTTTTTCTGTGACGACTGGGTGTCTGGACCACATGCAGGCAAAGTCCTAGGCAGTGGAAACCTAGGAGCAAATAAGATAAGGCTCCTGCTTGCATCACCTTACATTTTTATCAGTAAAGACAGACAACAAATTAGTCAACAGATGAATAAATATTGCATGTATCAGGCAATTATTAGTACTGTGAAATAACATCAAGCCAGAGGAAGGGCCAGAGAGGGAGGGACTTGAAGATGTGTAACCAGAAAGGACTTCTCTGAGGACATAATATTTGAGCAAGTGGCTGAATGAGGTACAAGTGGAAGCTTGCAGGCTTGGGGCTGGGGAATAGCTTCCCATGATCAGAAAGAGCATGTGCAAAAGTCCTGAAGCAGAAGTGAGCTTGGTTTGCCTGAGTTGTTAGAGTTTGGTGAGCAAGAGGTCAAAAAGGTCAGCAGTACCTGCATTATGAGGGTCGACAGAAGGACCTTTGGATGTTATGCTGGGTGAGATAGGAAAATCCTGGAGTGTTTTAACCAGGATGTAGACCCAGAGGTGGAAATTGAGGGTCAGAGACAATAAATAACATTGCCCATAAATAGCAGAGGCAGATTTCAATCCCACGTCTATCTGATTCCAGATAGAGTCTAGGGTCCATGCCATTGCAAAGGGAATATTTCTTTCTTTGAAAGCTCTCAGAGAACTGAAAACCCAACAAAACTCTCAGTTTCCCTTTGCTCTGGGACACAC
>RJWK010028160.1:0-25994 GCA_004363435.1 Platanista minor | reverse complement strand
GCATAGCACAGGGAGATCAGCTCAGTGCTTTGTGATCACCTGGATGGGTGGGATGGGGAGGGTGGGAAGGAGGGAGACGCAAGAGGGAGGAGATATGGGAACATATGTATATGTATAATTGATTCACTTTGTTATAAAGCAGAAACTAACACCATTGTAAAGCAATTATACTCCAATAAAGATGTTAAAAAATAAAAAATTAAAAAAATAAAAATAAAATAAATCAGTGTTGAAGCCTACTTCACAAGGGTGCTGGGAGAAGCCAAAAATTCTGAACACCAAGCTCGCAGAAAATGGTAAAGTACTCTAAGGGACTTAGTTGTGAACATTACTACAAGTATAAATGGCGAAGATGGGTGGAGTTGCCCAAATATAATGTGGAAAAAAAGGCCAGGATTTAGAGTCAGAAATCCTGAATTCAAGCCCCTCACTAATTCTGAAGTGAGTTATAACCAAAATAACTCAGAGTTATATATGCATTACAGCTGAAAACTGCTTTCACATATATTCTCTCACTGAACCTCTTAGTTGATTTTTCTATTCCAGTCTCTCAGTGCTCCAATCCTGCCAGCCAGAGTAAGCTTCTTAGAACACAGACCCTATCATGTCACATCCATAGTCTAAACCCTTCAAGGGCACCCTTCAACTGGTTAAATAAATTATGGTATATCCATAACAAAAAATACCATACAGCCATGAAAATGAAGGAAACAATTTTAAACGTACTGATATGGAACAATCTTCAAGATGAGGTAAGCACAATAGTAACTAATAGTAGTAGTAGTAGTAGCAGTAATTTTTTATAAAAGAATATAAAGTATGCAACAATTTACATTTCTATTTTAGACAAGAGCTGGCATTATATATATTATTATATTAGTATGAAAAGAAAACCAGCAGTTTTGAGAGTCAAGAATTTTCCATAGATTTTCTTTTTACTGTTTACACTTCTTACTGTATGTATGTTATCCTGTCAAAAGAAAAGAAGATTTAAAAATTCCAATGGATTCTCACCATCTATATGATTAAGGTCCTAACACTTTGACCTGACTTTTATAGACCTCCATAATCTGGTACTAGAAAACCTTTTGCAACTCATTTCCAAATACTGTATTCCCTTTGGTGTACCCTATACTTTAGGCAAGTTAGGCTTAGTCACGGTTCCTATTATACACCCATGAAATTCTAGCTTCTCTGCCTCTGTGAATGTGTGACAGTCTTTCAGGTATCTAAGCATACAGGGCATGTCTCCTTGAGTATTCTTTTAAAGTGGTTCTGTTTCTATCAACCATTACTTGTGCCTAAGATCTGAACTCCAACACCTTCCCAATTGCTAATTCACCATGTAATGCTCCAGTTGGTTCTCTACCTCTCTTAAAATACAGATCTCAGAGCTGTAACACTATATTCTATTAATGCAATTTAATAGCATACTAGGTTTTTATTTTTTGTATCTGCATCAATTTTGACTTGGATTACCTTACAATTAAACAAATCTTTCTCCCCCCACCAAGCCTTATTTTTTTCATATAATCTGCTTGTAATTCACATCTCTCATAGGTTGTATGGATAATTTTGGGGGCCCATGTAAGATCTTTATGTATGTATTTAATGTATTCTCTGGGGGCACCTCCTTTGCCAGACCCCCAGGCTGGGGAGCCTGATGTTAGGCACAGAACTTTCACTCCTGTGGGAGAATCTCTGCAATGAAATTATTTTCCAGTTTGTGGGCCACCTAACCAGCAGGTGTGAGATTTGATTTTACCATGATTTCACCCTTCCTACTGTCTCCTTGTGGCTTCTTCTTTGTCTTTGGATGTAGGATATCTTTTTTGGTAGGGTGCAACATTCTTTTGTTGATGGTTGTTCAGCAATTATTTATTTTGTTAGAATTAACCATTGCTCCAAACTGCTGATACCTTTGTGGTACATTATGGTTCTGTTATTCGATATGTCTGCTGGCCCTCCCAGATTTGTGATGTTCATACATAATTCACTGTCCGTCGTTATTTCTTCTTTAGGCACATAAAAAACACATTTCAAATTAGTAGACCAAAAATTAGTAAAATTTTACTGCATTGTGTTTGAGGGTTAGCTTTGGTTAATCTCTCTAGGAGGGGTCAAGTGAAAATTTAAAGGCAAGTTTAGTAAAATTCTTCATACTGTGCTAGAATTTCATATCAAAGACAAAAACTTAGGAGGTATAATTGAATCATTCATCATTGAAAAAATACATACTTATTTCAGCAGAACAAGATAGTATAAATTATAGCCAAAAATATGGTAAATATGCCAGCTCTAAATATATGGTATGTAGTAGGGGTTGAATAAATGCTTAGAAGGATTGGTATATGGATACTTCCATAGTCTTTAACAGAAGAATATCATCAAACAATATTAATTAATATTCTGATCACACTTAGAGCTCTGTTGGGCGCTGTGCAAAAAAGAAAAAAAAACAAACAAAAACCCAACTATATAGCTATGATCCAACTTCTGAGACACATACTGACCAACAAATGAACAAACAAATAAAATACCAAGAGGCCAGAGAACAAAAGCATCAATCAATATCTGAGTGGACAGCAAAGGGTTAGTTAGCATCATCTGCACGTTAGAGGAAGATTGTGGCTTTACCTCTTGCCCTTAAGATCTAGCTAGAATAGCTTGAATCACTGTTCCATGTTCTATGTATAATCCGGTGCCCTTCTTAAGACTTCTGTGTCTTGGTGAGGAGTTTAAGTTCTCATGGTCACTACTGTCCTGGATTCATGACTCTGCTGAATTCCATTTTGCCGCTCTACATGTTGCAGCATTCTCTTATCTTCCTCTAGGGCACTTGGTCTTCTTCTTGATTTCCAAAAAAGAAAAAAAAAAGTTTTTAATATGTGATACACTTTGATGAAGGGTTGGGAAGATGATGGAGATTTGTATAATAACCAATTTCAATCGAATATTAGTCATCCTTCTTCTTAAAAAGTCCTTAAATTATGTTAACTAACTCAGGTGTATCCTCCATTCAATTTATTTCTCTCTTCTTTTTCATCTTTTCCTTGTCCCCACACCAAGCCCAGCAATTCAGTTTAAAACAATTTTTTACAACAATGCAGCTTTCCTTACATGGACTCCCAACATACATTTAGATATTATTTGCATATATAAAGATCCATTAAAGTAATCTGCTCAACAGTGGGTTATCTACACAGGATTTGCCCTTTCTTTCTACCCCATGGCAGGATAGAAATTTAATTCTTGATCAACACGATTTATACTAACCAATCCTCAAACTTAATCACATCTCTCATTATATTGGTTACTCACTGCTGCATAAAAAAAGACTACAAACATAGTAGCTTTAGGCAACACACATTTATTATCCTACAGTTTCTACTGGTCAGGAATCCAGTAGTGCTTAAAGTTCCTGCTCAGGATCTCTCATGAGGTTACAATCAAGATGGGCACATATTATTACTCAGCCATTAAAAGAAACGAAATTGAGATATTTGTAGTGAGGTGGATGGACCTAGAGTCTGTCATACAGAGTGAAGTAAGTCAGAAATAGAAAAACAAATACCATATGCTAACACATATATATGGAATCTAAGAAAAAAAAGGTCAGGGATTACCTAGGGGTAAGATGGGAATACAGACACAGACCTACTAGAGAATGGACTTGAGGATATGGGGAAGGGGAAGTGTAAGCTGTGACAAAGTGAGAGAGTGTCATGGACATATATACACTACCAAACATAAAATAGATAGCTAATGGGAAGCAGCTGCATAGCACAGTGAGATCAGCTTGGTGCTTTGTGACCACCTAGAGGGGTGGGATAGGGAGGATGGGAGGGATGGAGACGCAAGAGGGAAGTGATATGAGAACATATGTATATATATAACTGATTCGCTTTGTTAGAAAGCAGAAACTAACACACCATTGTAAAGCAATTATACTCCAATAAAGATGTTAAAATAAATAAATAAATAAATAAACCTTTAAAAAAAAAAGAAAGATGTCAGTAGGGATGCAGGCATCTGGAGCTGGAGTATCTACTTCCAAGGTCACTTATGTGGTTGTTGGCAGGCTTCAGTTCCATGCAGGCTGTTAGCAGGAGACCTCAGTTCCTCAACACATGGGCTTCTCCACAAGCTATCCCAGTGTCTTCATGACAGGGTAGATAGCTTTCACCAGAGCAGATGATCTGAGAGAGCAAACCAGTGAGCTATAGTATCCTTTATAACCTAATCTTGGCAGTGACATAGCATCACTTCTACCCAGGACTGGCTCCACTTCTACCCAGGACTCCTCCATAATTACATAATTTCATATAATAAAAATATGGGGTCTCTTGTTCAAAAAGTAGGGGGAAAGTTATGATAAAGGTACCAAAATATAAATCATTTATGTCTACTGAAGTTTCTGCTCAACCAGCTCAATTGTCAACTAATGATTGAACAGAGATTTTCTTTCATGCTTTGAACCACTAAGCATTCAACTCTTTGCTGAACAGCTGTGTGTGTGTGTGTGTGTGTGTGTGTGTGTGTGTGTGTACACTATGGTATGCTTTCAATGCTATGACCACTTAAAATTTTGCCTTGGACTTCACTTTCTACTTGTGCAGAGCCTCGGGTTCAGCCAGAGTTAGGAGACTGAGGATCTGTCACGGCTCTCTTGGGCTTGTGCACAGCTCTGCACATGTTCATGGCCTTCTAGATGCCAAGGAATGTACTGAAATATTTCTGTCACCTTACGTATATCTCATATTTTCCTTCTAAGTATTTTGCCCACCCTCTTTATTGCCCAAACTGTCCTCACCACCTCAGAGAGCTGTAATGTTAAATTATCAGTGATAAATTTCAACAAATTTCCTGGGTATGTCTTTTCCCACTGAGAAAGATTTGACTAGGGTGAAATAACAAAAGCCCTGCTAAAAGGAATTCTCTAGGGAGCTTCCAGACAAGCCAGCTAGTAACAATTTGATTGGATGTGTCTTTATGAGGAACTCTAAACTTAGTTTCTCCTATTCAGTAGCTATTAGGATGCTGGTTTTCACAGCTACCTTATTTAAATTTATCTTAACATTTTTTGCCATTATTCTCATTGTATTTGTAGAGGATAAGCTTTTGGGGGTCCTTACTCTGCCATTCCTCTTCTCCTTTTCTGGATTTTCAGGAAATTTTCCAGTTTTTTGGTTGCATAAACAGCGTTTCATTGAACAATTTGGCATCAGTGTCCAAGATACTTTCTACTTTTCTGCTGACAAGCAGAAAAGATGACATCTTCAATGTCTTTGTTTTTGTCCTCAGGTTGTCTCTCCATAACCGTAAGATGACTGCAGTAAATCCCAGCATGACGTCTCACACAATAGCAACCAAAGTCAAGAAGGCAAAACATCCCTCCTTTGTGTCTATTTTTTAAGAGTGAAGAAGTTTTGCCTGAATCCCTCTATCTCCATGCACACACTAGTAGACTTTCCCTCGCATTTCTTTGGTCAGACTGCTCTGCGTGTCCATTCCTAATCCAATCATTGCCTAGAGTGTCAGTAAAGAAATAGAAGATATAAAAGCTAATTTTGAACCAAAAGATAAAATAACCAAATAAAACCTCACTGAATAAACTCAATAGAAATATGTAAATGGCAGAGAAATGAGTCAGTGAACATGAAGATAGATAGAAACCAAACTGAACAATAGAGAGACTATAGATTTAAAAAAATAAAATAAAATGGATAGTGTCTCAGGAAACTGTGGGACAATAACAAATAATATAGCCTTTATATATTGGAGTCCCAGAAGAAGACAATAAATAGTGTCGGATGAAAAAAAAAATCTGAAAATATAATGGCTGACAATTTCCCCAATTTGAGAAAAGTTATAAACCCACATATTCAAGAAGCTGCAAGACCAGAGAATGTAGAGTTGGGATAGAAAAAGAAAGAGAAAGAGAGAGAGAGAGACAACTAGACTCAGGGCTCCTTTGAAATCAGGGACTCTGTGTCATTTTTCTCTGCATTAGCCCATGCTGCTTAACAGAGTACTTTGTACAAAATAGACATTTATGCATACTTTCGGAGAGTAAACATATGTTGGTATTTTGCATACCATCTTGCTGCTACTACCTATCTGGTAGCCCTAATTTGTAGAATTTGGGCAATGGGGCTCCAATGAAGAGAGCACATGTTAGAGCACTTCACACATGGTAGATGTATAATAAACACTTGGGAACTTGATTCAGACCAAAAGGGTTTTTATCATCTTGCCCTGTTGACTTCACTATGCCAATCTTCAGTAGCAGACCTCTTATGTCAGGCATCCAGTAAAGGCCTTAAGGATGGAAATTGTTCAGTGATCACGGTTGTATCATCATTGAAAGAAAGTTATAGGGCTCTTCACAGTTGGCAGCCTCAAACACAGCAGGAAGTAATTGCTGAATTGAGTAGTGCATATCAAAGTTGAGTGTATGGAAGAGGCACACACTAAAACCTGGAAGACAACAAAAGATCTAAGCCTGGGACCTGTTAGTCAAATGAAGATGCAAAGATATCTGTCCAGGAAAAGAGCCCAGTAGAATGGATAGCACAGGCTAATGGACAACCACTGGGTACAGGGTTAGTAAACAAGTTCTTTCCAGGAGTTGTCATTAACTGGCTATGTGACCATAGCCCAATCTCTTCCCCTCTTCAGCTTCATATTAGATCTATGACGTGTTGTTGTTACAGTAGATGGTCTCCAAGGATCCTTCCAGTTCAGTTCTGACATTCTATATTATCCACCCTGACAAGTTGATTGAGGGTAAATCAAAAACATAGAATCATACTTTTAGACCTGGCAAGGCCCTTTGAAGTCACTAACTACAATTTCCGTGGTAACTATTAAAAATGAGGTAACAGGTAAAAAGAGGGGAAAGAATTACCCGTAGTCACCTAGCTGGTGGTTCACAGTGAGAACTAGAACACATGTCATCAAGCTCTGTATCTGGGACTCCTGCTACTGTAGCCTCTCCCTTCTGTAAGAATGATTCTTGACTAGGCCATCAGCCTGAACTTTGTTTGATCTCCTAGTCAAGGCTCTTTGCCACTTTTCTCATTACCACTGCTTGGTTATGAGATAATGAGAATTTGGCTTAAAATGATCTACATTTTTTCATTTAGTGGCAGATAATGGTTTAATATTTGGTTCCTGTGTGAACACTGCTTTTGAGCATTGCCTCTTTCTGATCACTGTTAGCAGAGGCTTTGCATATCAGATCTATCTGGCATAAGGTTACAAGGATATATTCTCTCCATAAAAGAAAAGAAAAAATACGTGGGGAGTGGAAGAAATCAAGTACACTTAGGGCCCAGAGGACAGCTGAAGATGGTCTATGTGATGGTTATACATAGTACCAACTTTGATTCATCAGTCATCACTGTTTTTAAAACAAATGTGACTTATTGCATAATCAAAAAAATCCTGCTTTTCTCTATCTTCAGCATGGTCTCTAAGGTTATTCATCCTGAACTGAGGCATGGTAGAGCAACAAAGTCTAACCTATGGGAGTACCAGTGAACCCCTGGATATCTGTAGTGATTTGGGGGAAAAGAGGCAGGGAAAGTAAGATATATTAAACAGCTAGTATGGTTCGAGAATTTTCCAGTTACGTTATTTGTTTGTTTGTTTGTTTGTTTATTTACTTATTTATTTATTTTTTTGCGGTACGTGGGCCTCTCACCATTGTGGCCTCTCCCATTATGGAGCACAGGCTCTGGACGCACAGGCTCAGCGGCCATGGCTCATGGGCCCAGCCGCTCCGCGGCATGTGGGATCTTCCCAGACCAGGGCACGAACCCCTGTCCCCTGCATCGGCAGGCAGACTCTCAACCATTGCACCACCAAGGAAGCCCAACCAGTCACTTTAAACTATAATTTATACTAATAGAAGATGCCATTTGGGGGCAGTTTTTTTAAATTTTATTTTTTACTAATGTACAGTAGAATTACAGTGTTGTGTTAATTACTGCTGTACAGGAGAGTGACTCAGTTATGCATTTATATACATTCTTTTGCATATTATTTGCCATATTCTTTTCCATATGATTTATCACAGGATATTGAATATAGTTCTCTGTGCTATAGAGTAGGACTTTTTGGGTGTTTTTATGGTTTTTTTTTTTTACATCTGTATTGGCATATAATTGCTTTACAATGGTGTGTTAGTTTCAGCTTTATAAAAAAGCGAATCATTTAGACATATACATATGTTCCCATATTGCCTCCCTCTTGCGTCTCCCTCCCTCCCATTCTCCCAATCCCAACCATCCAGGTGGTCACAAAGAACCGAGCTGGTGTCCCGGTGTTATGCGGCTGCTTCCAATTAGCTCTCTATTTTACATTTGGTAGTGTATATATTTCCATGCCACACTCTCACTTTGTCACAGCTTACACTTCCCCCTCCCCATATCCTCAAGTCCATTCTCTAGTAGTTCTCTGTCTTTGTTCCTGTCTTAGCCCAAGGTTCTTCATGACATTTTTTTTCTTAGATTCCATATATGTGTGTTAGCATACGGTATTTGTCTTTCTCTTTCTGACTTACTTCACTCTGTACGACAGACTCTAAGTCCATCCACCTCATTAAAAATAACTCCATTTTGTTTACTTTTATGGCTGAGTAATATTCCATTGTAGAAATATGCCATATCTTCTTTATCCATTCATCCAATGATGGACACGTAGGTGGTTTCCATCTCCTGGCTATTGGAAATAGAGCTGCAATGAACATTTTGGTACATGACTCTTTTTTTTTTTTTTTTTTTACATCTTTATTGGAGTATAATTGCTTTACAATGGTGTTACTTTCTGCTTTATAACAAAGTGAATCAATTGTACATATGTTCCCATATATCCTCCCTCTTGCATCTCCCTCCCTCTCACCCTCCCTATCCCACCCATCCAGGTGGTCACAAAGCACTGAGCTGATCTCCCTGTGCTATGTGGCTGCTTCCCACTAGCTATCTATTTTACGTTTGGTAGTGTATATATGCCCATGCCACTCTCTCACTTTATCACAGCTTACCCTTCCCCCTCCCCATATCCTCAAGTCCATTCTCTAGTAGGTCTGTGTCTTATTCCCATCCTTTCCCTAGGTTCTTCATGACATTTCTTTTTTTTTCTTAGATTCCATATATATGTGTTAGCATATGGTATTTTTCTTTCTCTTTCTGACTTAGCTCACTCTGTATGACAGACTCTAGGTCCATCCACCTCACTACAAATTACTTCATTTCGTTTCTTTTTATGGCTGAGTAATATTCCATTGTATATATGTGCCACATCTTCTTTATCCATTCATCTGATGATGGACACTTAGGTTGTTTCCATGTCCTGGCTATTGTAAATAGAGCTGCAATGAACATTTTGGTACATGACTCTTTTTGAATTATGGTTTTCTCAGGGCATATGCCCAGTACTAGGATTGCTGTGTCATATGGTAGTTCTATTTGTAGTGTTTTTAAGGAACCTCCATACTGTTCTCCATAGTGGTTGTATGAATTCACATTCCCACAGGCAGTGCAAGAGTATTCCCTTTTCTCCAACTCTCTCCATCATTTATTGTTTTTAGATTTTTTGATGTTGGCCCTTCTGACTGGCGTGAGGTGATATCTCATTGTAGTTTTGATTTTCATTTCTCTAATTATTAATGATGTTGAGCATTCTTTCATGTGTTTGTTGGCAGTCTGTATATCGTCTTTGGAGAAATGTCTATTTAGGTCTTCTGCCCATTTTTGGATTGGCTTTTTTTGTTTTTTTGTTATTGATCTGCATGAGCTGCTTGTATAATTTGGAGATTACTCCTTTGTCAGTTGCTTCATTTGCAAACATTTTCGCTCATTCTGAGGGGTGTCTTTTGTTTTTTTTTAAGGTTTCCTTTGTTGTGCAAAAGCTTTGCAGTTTCATTAGGTCCCATTTGTTTATTTTTGTTTTTATTTCCATTTCTCTAGGAGATGGGTCAAAAAGAATCTTGCTGTGATTTATGTCATAGAGTATTCTGACTATGTTTTCCTCTAAGTTCTTGATAGTTTCTGGCCTTACATTTAGGTCTTTAACCATTTTGAACTTACTTTTGTGTATGGTGATAGGGAGTGTTCTAGTCTCATACTTTTAAATGTACCCGTCCAATTTTCCCAGCACCAGTTATTTAAGAGGCTGGCCTTTCTCCACTGTACATTCCTGCCTCCTTTATCAAAGTTAAGGTGACCATATATGTGTGGGTTAATCTCTGGGTTTTCTATCCTGTTCCATTGATCTATATTTCTGTTTTTGTGCCAGTACCATACTGTCTTGATTACTGTAGTTTTGTAGTATAGTCTGAAGTCAGGGGGCCTTATTCCTTCAACTCGGTTTTTCATTCTGAAGATTGCTTTTGTTATTCGGGGTCTTTTGTGTTTCCATACAAATTGTGAAAATTTTTGTTCTAGTTCTGTGAAAAATGCCAGTGGTAGTTTGATAGCGATTGCATTGAATCTGTAGATTGCTTGGGTAGTAGAGTCATTTTCACAATGTTGATTCTTCCAATCCAAGAACATGGTATATCTCTCCATCTATTAGTATCATCTTTAATTACTTTCATCAGTGTCTTATACTTTTCTGCATAGAGGTCTTTTGTTTCCTTAGGTAGGTTTACTCCTAGATATTTTATTCTTTTTGTTGCAGTGGTAAATGGGAGTGATTTCTTGATTTCACTTTCAGATTTTTCTTCATTAGTGTATAGCAATGCCAGAGATTTCTATGCATTAATTTTGTATATTGCTACATTACCAAATTCATTGATTAGCTCTAGTAGTTTACTGGTAGCATCTTTACTGTTCTCTGTGTATAGTGTCATGTCATATGCAAAGAGTGACAGACTTAATTCTTCTTTTCCAATTTGGATTCCTTTTATTTCCTTTTCTTCTCTTATTGCTGTGGCTAAAACTTCCAAAACTATGTTGAATAAGAATGGCGAGAGTGGGCAACCTTGTCTTGTTCCTGATCTTTGTGGACATGCTTTCAGTTTTTCACCATTGAAGACGAAGTTGGCTGTGTGTTTGTCGTATATGGCCTTTATTATGTTGAGGAAAGTTCACTCTATGCCTACTTTCTGCAGGGTTTTTATCATAAATGGGTGTTGAATTTTGTCGAAAATTTTCTCTGCATCTATTGTGATGATCATAAGGTTTTTCTCCTTCAATTTGTTAATATGGTGTATCACGTTGATTGATTTGCATATATTGAAGAATCCTTGCATTCTGGGAATAAACACCAATTGATCTTGGTGTATGATGCTTTTAATGTGCTGTTGGATTCTGTTTGTTAGTGTTTTGCCGAGGGTTTTTGCATCAATGTTCATCAGTGATATTGGCGTGTAGTTTTCTTTCTTTGTGACATCCTTGTCTAGTTTTGGTATCAGGGTGATGGTGGCCTCATAGAATGAGCTTGGGAGTGTTCTTCCCTCTGCTATGTTTTGGATGAGTTTGAGAAGGATAGGTGTTAGCTCTTCTCTAAATATTTGGTAGATATCGCGTATGAAGCCATCTGTTCCTGGGCTTTTGTTTGTTGGAATATTTTTAATCACATTTTCAATTTCAGTGATTGTGATTGGTCTGTTCATATTTTCTGTTTCTTCCTGATTCAGTCTTGGCAGGTTGTGCATTTCTACGAATTTGTCCATTTCTTCCAGGCTGTCCATTTTATTGGCATAGAGTAGCTTGTAGTAATCTCTCATGATCTTTTGTATTTCTGCAGTGTCAGTTGTTACTTCTCCTTTTTCATTTCTAATTCTATTGATTTGAATCTTCTCACTTTTTTTCTTGATGAGTCTGGCTAACGGTTTATCAGTTTTGTTTGTCTTCTCAAAGAACCACCTTTTAGTTGTATTGATCTTTGCTATCATTTCCTTCATTTCTTTTTCATTTATTTCTGATCTGATCCTTATGATTTCTTTCCTTCTGATAAATTTGGGGATTTTTGTTCTTCTTTCTCTAATTGGTTTAAGGGCAAGGTTAGGTTGTTTATTCGAGATGTTTCCTCTTTCTTAAGGTAGGATTGTATTGCTATAAACGTCTTAGAACAGATTTTTCTGCATCCCATAGGTTTTGGGTCGTCGTGTCTGCATTGTCATTTGTTTCTGGGTATTTCTTGATTTCCTCTTTGATTTCTTCAGTGATCACTTCGTTATTAAGTAGTGTATTGTTTAGCCTCAATGTGTCTGTATTTTTTACAGATATTTTCCTATAATTGATATCTAGTCTCATAGTGTTGTGGACAGAAAACATACTTGCTTAACTTTACCAAGGCTTGATTTTTGACCCAAGATATGATCTCTCATGGAGAATGTTCCATGAACACTTGAGAAAAATGTGTATTCTGTTGTTTTTGGATGGAATGTCCTATAAGTATCAATTAAGTCCATCTTGTTTAATGTATCATTTGAAGCTTGTGTTTCCCGATTTACTTTCATTCTGTATGATCTGTCCATTGGTGAAAGTGGGGAGTTAATGTCCCCTACTATGAATGAGTTACTGTTGATTTCCCCTTTTATGGCTGCTAGTATTTGCCTTATGTATTGAGGTGCTCCTCTTTTGGGTGCATAAATATTTACAATTGTCATATCTTCTTCTTGGATCGACCCCTTGATCATTATGTAGGGTCCTTCTTTGTCTCTTCTAAGAGTCTTTATTTTAAAGGCTATTTTGTCTCATATGAGAATTGCTACTCCAGCTTTCTTTTGGTTTCCATTTGCATGGAATATCTTTTTCCATCCCCTTCTTTCAGTTTGTATGTGTCTCTATGTCTGAAGTGGGTCTCTTGTAGACAGCGTATATATGGGTCTTGTTTTTGTATCCATTCAGCCAGTCTGTGTCTTTTGGTGGGAGTATTCAATCCATTTACATTTAAGGTGTTTATCGATATGTATGTTCCTATTCCCGTTTTCTTAATCGTTTTGGGTTTGTTATTGTGGGTCTTTTCCTTCTTTTGTGTTCCTTGCCTAGAGAAGTTTCTCTAGCATTTGTTGTAAAGCTGGTTTGTTGATGCTGAACTTTCTTACCTTCTGCTTGTCTGTAAAGGTTTTAATTTCCCCATCAAATCTGACTGAGGGGCTTCCCTGGTGGCTCAGTGGTCGAGAGTCCACCTGCCGATGAAGGGGACATGGGTTTGTGCCCCGGTCCGGGAAGATCCCACATGCCACTGTGTGGCTGGGCCCGTGAGCCATGGCCAAAGAGCGTGTACATCTGGAGCCTGTGCTCTGCAACCGGAGAGGCCACAACAGTGAGAGGCCTGCGTACTGCAAAAAAAAAAAAAAAAATCTGAATGAGTTCCTTGCTGGGTAGAGTAATCTTGGTTGCAGGTTTTTCTCCTTCATCACTTTAAATATGTTCTGCCAGTCCCTTCTGGCTTGAAGAGTTTCTGCTGGAAGATCAGCTGTTTACCTTATGGGGATTCCCTTGTGTGTTATTTGTTTTTCCCTTGCTGCTTTTAATATGTGTTCTTTGTATTTAATTTTTGATAGTTTCATAAGTACATGTCTTGGTGTCTTTCTCCTTGTATTTTTCCTGTATGGGACTCTCTGTTCTTCCTGGACTTGATTAACTATTTCCTTTCCCATATGAGGGAAGTTTTCAACTATAATCACTTCAAATATTTTCTCAGTCTCTTTCTCTTTCTCTTCTTCTTCTGGTACCCCTATAATTCGAATGTTGGTGCGTTTAATGTTGTCCCAGAGGTCTCTGAAACTGTCCTCAGTTGTTTTCATTCGTTTTTCTTTTCTCTGCTCTGCAGTAGTTATTTCCTTTATTTTACCTTCCAGGTCATTTATCCATTCTTCTGACTCAGTTATTCTGCTATTGATCCCCTCTAGAGTATTTTTAATTTCATTTATTGTGTTGTTCATTGTTGCTTGTTTCATCTTTTGTTCTTCTAAGTCCTTATAAATATTATTTCCAAGGTTTTGGATTATCTTTACTATCATTATTCTGAATTCTTTTTCCGATAGGCTGCCTCTTTGCTCTTCATTTGTTAGGCCTGGTGTGTTTTTTATCTTGCTCTTTCATCTGCTGTGTGTTTTAATGTCTTCTCATTTTGCTTATCTTACTGTGTTTGGGGGTCTCTTGTTTGCAGGCTTCAGGTTCGTAGTTCCCGTTGTTTTTGGTGTCTGTCCCCAGTGGCTAAAGTTGGTTCAGTGGGTTGTGTAGGCTTCCTGGTGGAGGAGACTAGTGCCTGTGTTCTGGTGGATGAGGCTGGATCTTGTCTTTCTGGTGGGAAGGTCAACGTCTGGTTGTGTGTTTTGGGGTGTCTGTGGACTTATTATGATTTTAGGAAGCCTCTATGCTAATTGGTGGGGTTGTGTTCCTGTCTTGCTAGTTGTTTGGCATAGGGTGTCCACCACTGTAGCTTGCTGGTCTTTGAGTGAAGCTGGGTGCTGATGTTGAGATGGAGACCTATGGGAGATTTTCGCTGTTTGATATTATGTGGAGTTGGGAGGTCTCTTGTAGACCAGTGTCCTGAAGTTGGCTCTCCCACCTCAGAGGAACAGCACTGACTCCTGGCTGCAGCACCAAGAGACTTTCATCCACACGGCTCAGAGTAAAAGGGAGAAAATGTAGAGAGAAAGGAAGAAAGAAAGAAGGAAAGGAAGGAAGGAAGCAAGGAGGGAAGGAAGGAAAGAGGACAGGAAGGGAGGGAGGGAGGGAAGGAGGGATGGAAGGATGGAGGTAAATAAGGAAGGAGGGAAGGAAGGGAGGAAGGATGGAGGGAAGGAAGGGAGGGAGTAAAGGACCGATGGAGGGAAGGAGGGAAGGAAGGAAGGAGGAATGGAAGGGAGTACGGAAAGAGGAAAGGGAGTGAGGGAGGGAGGAAGGGAGGGAAGGAGTGAAGGAGGGAAGGAAGGAAGGGAGGAACGAAGAAAGGAGGGAAGGAAGGGAGGAGGAAAGGAAGGAAGGAGGGAAGGAAGAAAGAAAGCAAAAGGCAAAGTAGAATAATGTAAAATAAAATAAAATAAAGTTATTAAAATATAAACTTAATTATTAAGACAGAAAAAAATTTTTAAAGGTTAAGAATAAAAAAAACGTAAAGATAGAACTCTAGGACAAATGGTGAAAGCAAAGCTATACAGATAAAATCTCATGCAGAATACACATACACACTCACAAAAAGAGGAAAAGGGGAAAAAAATAATAAATCTTGCTCTCAAAGTCCACCTCCTCAATTTGGGATGATTCTTTGTCTATTCATGTGTTCCACAGATGCAGGGTACATCAAGTTGATTGTGGGGATTTAATCCGCTGCTCCCGCGGCTGCTGGGAGAGATTTCCCTTTCTCTTCTTTGTTCGCACAGCTCCCAGGGCTCAGCTTTGGATTTGGCCCCACCTCTTCATGTAGGTCGCCTGAGGGCTTCTGTTCTTCGCTCAGACAGGACCTGGTTAAAGGAGCAGCTGACTCGGGGGCTCTGGCTCACTCAGGCCCTGGGGGTGGTGTAGGGGCACAGAGCGTGTGGTGAGCCTGCGATGGCAGATGCCAGCGGGACCTTGCACCAGCCTCAGGCACGCCGTGTGTTCTCCCGTGGAAGTTGTTCCTGGATCCCGGGACCCTGGCGGTGGCGGGTGGCACTGGCTCCCAGGAGGGTTGGTGTGGAGAGTGACCTGTGCTCCCACACAGGCTTCTTGGTGGCAGCAACAGCAGCCCTAGCATCTCAGGCCCATCTCTGGGTTCTGCGCTGATAGCCGCAGCTCGCTTCCGTCTCTGGAGCTCCTTTAAGCAGAGCTCTTAATCCCCTCTCCTCATGCACCAGGAAACAAAGAGGGAAGAAAAAGTCTCTTGCCTCGTCGGCAGGTCCAGACTTTTCCCCGGACCTCCTCCCGGCTAGCCATGGTGCACTAACCCCCTACAGGCTGTGTTCACGCCGCCAACCCCAGTCCTCTCCAGGCGCTCTGACCAAAGCCCGAGCCTCAGCTCCCAGCCCCGCCCACACCGGCGGGTGAGCAGACTTGTCTTTCGGGCTGGTGAGTGCCCGTCGGCACCAATCCTCTGTGCGGGAATCTCTCCGCTTTGCCATCCGCATGCCTGTTACTGTGCTCTCATCCGTGGCTCCAGAGCTTCCCCCGTGCGCCACCCGGAATCTCCGCCCGTGAAGGGGATTCCTAGTGTGTGGAAAAGTTTCCTCCTTCTCAGGTCCCTCCCACTGGTGCAGGTCCCGTCCCTATTCTTTTGTCTCTGTTTATTCTTTTCTCTTTTGCCCTACCCAGGTACGTGGGGAATTTCTTGCCTTTCGGGAGGTCTGAGGTCTTCTGCCAGCGTTCAGTAGGTGTTCTGTAGTTGTTCCACGTGTAAATGTATTTCTGCTGTATCTGTGGTGAGGAAGGTGGTCTCCACGTCTTACTCTTACGCCATCTTCCTGTTGAAATATTTTTATCACAGCTTCAATTTCAGTGCTTGTGATTGGTCTATTCATATTTTCTATTTCTTCCTGATTCAGTCTTGGCAAGTTGTGTATTTCTAAGAATTTGTCCATTTCTTCCAGGTTGTCCATTTTATTGGCATAGAGTTTCTTGTAGTAATCTTTCATGATCTTTTGTATTTCTGCAGTGTCAGTTGACACTTCTCCTTTTTCACTTCTAATTCTATTGATTAGAGTCTTCTCCCTTTTTTCTTGATGAGTATGGCTAATGGTATATCTATTTTGTTTGTCTTCTCAAAGAACAAGCTTTTAGTTTTATTGATCTTTGCTATTGTTTCCTTCATTTATTTTTCATTTATTTCTGATGTCATCTTTATGATTTCTTTCCTTCTGCTAATTTTGGTTTTTTTTTGTTCTTCTTTCTCTAATGGCTTTAGGTGCAAGGTTAGGTTGTTTATTTGAGATGTTTCCTGTTTCTTAAGGTAGGATTGTATTGCTATAAACTTCCCTCTTAGAACTGCTTTTGCTGCATCCCATAGGCTTTGGGTCATCGTGTCTGCATCGTCATTTGTTTCTAGGTATTTTTTAAATTTCCTCTTTGATTTCTTCTGTGATCACTTCTTTATTAAGTAATGTATTGCTTAGCATCCATGTGTTTGTATTTTTTACAGATATTTTTCTGTAATTGATATCTAGTCTAAAAGTGTTGTGGCCAGAAAAGATACTTGATAAGATTTCAATTTTCTTAAATTTACCAAGGCTTGATTTGTGACCCAAGATATGATCTATCCTGGAGAATGTTCCATGAGCACTTGGTATGTGTATTCTGTTGTTTTTGGGTGGAATGTCCTATAAATATCAATTAAGTGCACTTTGTTTAATGTTTCATTTAAAGCTTGTGTTTCCTTATTTATTTTCATTTTGGATGATCTGTCCATTGGTGAAAGTGGGCTTTATAGTCCCCTACTATGAATGTGTTACTGTCGATTTCACCTTTTATGACTGTTAGTATTTCCTTATGTATTGAGGTGCTCCTATGTTGGGTGCATAAATATTTACAATTGTTATATCTTCTTCTTGGTTTGATCCCTTGATCATTATGTAGTGTCCTTCTTTGTCTCTTCTAATAATCTTTATTTTTAAGTCTATTTTGTCTGATATGAGAATTGCTACTCCAGCTTTCTTTTGGTTTCCATTTGAATGGAATATCTTTTTCCATCCCTTTTCTTTCATTCTGTATGTGTCTCTAGGTCTGAAGTGGGTCTCTTGTAGACAGCATACATATGGGTCTTGTTTTTGTATCCATTCAGTCAGTCTGTGTCTTTCGGTGGGAGCATTCAATCCATTTACATTTAAGGTGATTATCAATATGTATGTTCCTATTCCCATTTTCTTAATCGTTTTGGGTTTGTTATTGTAGGTCTTTTCCTTGTCTTGTTTTCCTTGCCTAGAGAAGTTTCTTTAGCATTTGTTGTAAAGCTGGTTTGTTGGTGCTGAACTCTCTTACCTTTTGCATGTCAGTAAAGGTTTTAATTTCTCCATGAAATCTGAATGAGATCCTTGCTGGGTAGAGTAATGTTGGTTGTAGGTTTTTCTCCTTCATCATTTTAATATGTCCTGCCAGTCCCTTCTGGCTTACAGAGTTTCTGCTGAAAGATCAGCTTTTAACCATATGGGGATTCCTTTGTGTGTTATTTGTAGTTTTTCCCTTGCTGCTTTTAATATATTTTCTTTGTATTTAATTTTTGACAGTTTGATTAATATGTTTCTTGACATGTTTCTCCTTGGATTTATCCTGTATGGGACTCTATGTACTTCCTGTACTTGATTAACTATTTCCTTTCCCACATTAGTGAAGTTTTTCATCTATAATCTCTTCAAATATTTTCTCAGTCCCTTTGTTTTTCTCTTCTTCTTCTGGAACACCTATAATTTGAATGGTCGTGCGTTTAATGTTATCCCAGATGTCTCTGACACTATCCTCAGTTTTTTTAAATCTTTTTTTCTTTATTCTTCTCTGCAGTAATTTTTTCCAATATTTTTTCTTCCAGGTCACTTATCCATTCTTCTGCCTCAGGTATTCTGCTATTGATCCAATCTAGAGTATTTTTAATTTCGTTTATTGTGTTGTTCATCATTGCTTGTTTCATTTTAAGTTCTTCTATATCCTTGATAATTGTTTCTTGCATTTTCTGTATTCTATTTCCAAGATTTTGGATCATCTTTACTATCATTATTCTGAATTCTTTTTCAGGTAGACTGCCTATTTCCTCTTCACTTGTTAGGTCTGGAGGGTTTTTATCTTGCTCCTTCGTCTGCTGTGTGTTTTTCTGTCTTCTCATTTTGCTTATCTTACTGTGTTTGGGGTCTCCTTTTTGCAGGATGCAGGTTCGTATTTCCCATTGTTTCTGGTGTCTGTCCCCAGTGGCTAAAGTTGGTTTAGTGGGTTGTGTAGGTTTCCTGGTGGTGGGGACTAGTGCCTGTGTTCTGGTGGATGAGGTTGGATCTTGTCTTTCTGTTGGGCAGGTCCAGGTCTGGTGGTGTTTTTTGGGGTGTTTATGGACTTATTCTGATTTTAGGCAGCCTCTCTCCTAATGGGTGGGGTTGTGTTCCTGTCTTGCTAGTTGTTTGGCCTAGGGTGTCCAGAACTGTAGCTTGCTGCTGGTCGTTGAGTGAAGCTGGGTGATGATGTTGAGATGTAGATCTCTGGGTGATTTTCACCATTTATTATTATGTGGAGCTGGGAGGTCTCTTGTGGACCTGTGTCCTTATGTTGGCTCTCCCATCTCAGAGGCACAGCACAGACTCCTGGCTGCAGCACCAAGAGCCTTTCATCCACATGGCTCAGAATGAAAGGGAGAAAATGTAGAAAGAATGAAAGAGGATAAAATAAAATAAAAAAGTTAGTAAAATTAAAAATAATTATTAAGAAAAAAAATTTTTAAGTAAAAAAAAAATAAAAGGACAGATAGATCCATAGGAAAATGGTCAAAGCAAAGCTATACAGATATAATCTCACACAGAAGCATACACATACACACTCACAAAAATAGAAAAGGGGAAAAAATAATAAATCTTGCTCTCAGTGTCCACTTCCTCAATTTGGGATGATTCGTGGTCTATTCATATATTCCACAGAGGCAGGGTACATCAAGTTGATTGTGGGGATTTAATCCGCTGCTCCTGAGGCTGTAGGGAGAGATTTCCCTTTTTCCTCTTTGTTGCCACAGATCCCAGGGCTCAGCTTTGGATTTGGCCCCACCTTTGCATGTAGGTCACCGGAGGGCGTCTGTTCTTTGCTCAGACACGACGGGGTTAGAGGAACAGCTCACTCGGGGGCTCTGGTTCACTTAGGCCGGGGGGAGGGAGGGGTGCAGATGTGGGGCAGGCCTGCAGCAGCAGAGGTGGTGGGACGTTGCACCAGCCTGAGTTGTGCCATGAGTTCTCCCGGGGAAGTTGTCTCTGCATCACGGGACTCTGGTAGTGGTGGGCTGCAAAATCTCCCCAGAAGGGAGGTGTGGATAGTGACCTGTGCTGGCACACAGGCTTTTTGGTGGCAGCAGCAGCAGCCTTAGCATCTCCTGCCCATCTCTGTGGTCTGCACTGTTAACGTTGGCTCATGCATGTCTTTGGAGCTCCTTTAAGCAGCGCTCTTAATCCCCTCTCCTTATGCACCAGGAAACAAAGAGGGAAGAAAATGTCTCTTGCCTCTTCGGAAGTTCTAGACTTTTGCCTGAACTTGCTCCCAGCTAGTCGTGGTGCACTAACCCCCTGCAGGCTGTGTTCATACCGCCAACCCCAGTTCTCTCCCTGGGCTCCAACCAAAGCCCGAGCCTCAGCTCCCAGCCCCACCTGCCCCGGCGGGTGTGCAGACTAGCCTCTTGTGCTGGTGAGTGCTGGTCGGCACCGATTCTCTGTGCAGGAATCTCTCTATTTTGCCCTCCACACCCCTGTTGTTGTGCTCTCCTCCACGTCTCTGAAGGTTCCTCTGTCTTCCACCCACAGTCCCCTCCCTCAAAGGGGCTTCCTAGTGTGAGGAAACCTTTCCTCCTTCACAGCTCCCTCCCACTGGTGCAGGTCCCGTCCCTATTCTTTTGTCTCTGTTTCTTCTTTTTTCTTTTGCCCTACCCATGTATGTGGGGAGTTTCTTGTCTTTTGGGAGGTCTGAGGTCTTCTGCCAGCTTTCTGTGGGCATTCTGTAAGAGTTGTTCCACTTGTAGATACATTTCTGGTGTATCTTTCGGAAGGAAGGTGATATCCTCGTCTTACTCTTCCACCATCTTCCTTCTCTCTCTCCAAGATGCCCTTTTTTTTAGTGCTTGAAGTATGACACGCACTTTACCGTCACCTCATTTAATCCTCACAGAAACTGTAAGGTAGTAATTATTCTTATAATGCCCAATTTACAGATGAAACATCCAATGCTCAAAGCATAGAAACTGTCTGGTCTAAGGTCACTTGACCAGTAATAGTCAAAGATTGACTTTAATCCCATGTCTTTGATTCTTGTTGACTCATGTATTTTCCCCTGTAAACTGGATCTTTAGCCTTAGTGAAGTTTCCAGTAGAGCTTGTCAGACCAATGCCTGTTGAGAGAGTAATTTTACTTGAATTCTATTGACTTTAGTTAATACTGATGTCATGGAAGGGAAAAGGACACATAGATAGTACATTCCCATTGCACAGGAAGGAAAAGAAAGATATAATTAGAAGATAAAGGACTCCAAGAGGGAAACAAGGTACATTCGGATTAAACTCTGTCAGTCAAATTACTTTTCCCCTGGTTGAATCACTGTTCCTGTAGCTGCCTCTGTAAATAAACCCAAGTATCTCTCAAGGTCTTTCTGTGTATGATCCAGCTGCTTCAAAGGCCACCTGGGATAAAATGTGATCTGGACCTCTGTCTTATGTAAGTACAACTCTTTGAGATCCTACAATAAGGTAAAGAAGACTGAGAAACATTCAAATTGCAGAATCCAAAGGTGCATTTTTCTTTTTTAATTGTGGCAACATTTATGTAACAAGCTTTACCATCTACAAATTTGTGACATTAAGTACATTCACAGTGATGTGCAGGCATGACAATTAACCATTTCCACAACTTTTTCATCATCCCAAACAAACTCTGTACCCATGAAATAATAAACCCCATTCCTCCCTTCCCAAGCCCTGGTAACCTCTTTTCTATTTTTAGTCCCTATTAATTTGCATACTCTAGGTACCTCATATAAGTGGAATTGTACACTGTCTTTTTGTGTCTGGCTTATTTCACTATGGGTAATGTTTTCAAGGGTCATCTATGTTGAGCTTGTATCAAAATTTCCTTCCTTTTTAAGGCTGAATAATATTCAATTTCACGTATATACCACATTTTGTTTATCAATTCATCTGTTGATGGAAATTTGGATTGTTTCTACTTTTTGGCTACTGTGAATATTGCTGCTAAGAACATCATTGTACATGTATCTGAGTCCTTGCTTTCAATTCTTTTGGGTATATACCTAAAGTGGAATTGCAGGATCATATGGTAATTTTATGTTTGAATTCTTGAGGAACTGCAATACTGTTTTCCAAAGTGGTTGCCGCATTTTACATTTCCACCAGCAAGGCACAAGTGTTCCAATTTTTTCAAATCTTCACCAAAGTTCCTATTTTCTGTTTTTTTTCCTAATAATAGCCATCTTACAGTGTGTGAAATGGTATCTGATTGTAGTTTTGAGTTGGACCCCTCTAACGACTAGTGAAGTTGAGCAACTTTTCATGAGTTTATTGGACACTTGTTTTCTTCTTAGGAGAATTGTCTATTCCAGTCATTTGCCCATTTATGGATTAAGCAGTTTTTTTTTTAATTTTGAATTTTAGGAGTCATTTATATTTTTTTGGATATTAATCCCTTATGAGATATATGATTTACAAATATTTTCTCTCAGTCTGCAGGTTGCCTTATCACTGTGTTGATAGATGGTTTCATTTGATGTGAAAACGGTTTTTAAATGAAGTCACTTTTTCCATTTTTTCATTTGTTACTTGTGCGTTTGGTGTCATAGCCTAGAAATTCTTTGCTGAATCCAATGTAATGAACATTTTACCTTATATTTTCTACTCAGAATTCTAGAGTTTTAGTTCTTATGTTTAGCTGTTTCTACTTCATCCATTATGGGTTAATGTTTGCACATGGGATAAGGTAAGTTTCCAAATTCATTTTTTTTTCTTGTGGATATCCACTTGCCAAGCACGATTTGTGGAAAAGACTCTTCTTTCCCCATTGAATGGTTTTAGCTCTCGTCAAAAATCAACTGACTGCATATGAGAAGAAATACTTTGGTGCTGTCTATTCTATTCCATTAGTCTGTATGTCTATTCTTATGCCATATCCACGCCATTTTGATTATGCTAACTTTATAGTAAAGTTTGAAATCAGGAATTTTGAGTTCTCCAACTATGGTTTTATTTTTCAAGATTTTTTTTGTGGTGACGAGATTATATATGAATTTTAGGATGAATTTTTCTACTTCTGCCAAAATGTCATTGGGTTATGGTTTTCTCAGGGTATATACCCAGTAGTGGGATTGCTGGATCATATGGTAGTTCTATTTGTAGTTTTTTAAGGAACCTCCATACTGTTCTCCATAGTGGCTGTACCAGTTCACATTCTCACCAGCAGTGCAAGAGTGTTCCCTTTTGGGCTTCCCTGGTGGTGCAGTGGTTGGGAATCCGCCTGCCAATGCAGGGGACCTGGGTTCGTGCCCCAGTCCGGGAAGATCCCACATGCCGTGGAGCGACTGGTCCCATGAGCCATGGCCGCTGAGCCTGCGCGTCCGGAGCGTCTGCTCCGCAACAGAAGAGGCCACAACAGTGAGAAGCCTGCATACCGCAAAAGAAACAAACAAAACATACACACACACACACACACACACACAAAGAGTGTTCCCTATTCTCCACACCCTCTCCAGCATATATTGTTTCTAGATTTTTTGATGATGGCCATTCTGACCGGTGTGAGATGATATCTCACTGTAGTTTTGATTTGCATTTCTCTAATGATTAATGATGTTGAGCATTCTTTCATGTGTTTGTTGGCAGTTTGTACATCTTCTTTGGAGAAATGTCTATTTAGGTCTTCTGCCCATTTTTGGATTGGGTTGTTTGTTTTTTTGGCATTGAGCTGCATGAGATGCTTGTAAATTTTGGAGATTAATCCTTTGTCAGTTGCTTCATTTGCAAATATTTTCTCCCATTCTGAGTGTTGTCTTTTGGTCTTCTTTATGGTTTCCTTTGCTGTGCATAAGCTTTGAAGTTTCAAAAAGAGTCATGTACCAAAATGTTCATTGCAGCTCTATTTACAATAGCCAGGAGATGGAAACAACCTAAGTGTCCATCATCAGATGAATGGATAAAGAAGATGTGGCACATATATACAATGGAATATTACTCAGCCATAAAAAGAAACAAAATGGAGTTATTTGTAGTGAGATGGATGGACCTAGAGTCTGTCATACAGAGTGAAGTAAGTCAGAAAGAGAAAGACAAATACCGTAGGCTAACACATATATATGGAATCTAAGAAAAAAAGAAATGTCGTGAAGAACCTAGGGGCAAGACGGGAATAAAGACACAGACCTACTAGAGAGTGGACTTGAGGATATGGGGAGGGGTAGGGGTAAGCTGCAATCAAGTGAGAAAGTGGTATGGATATATGTACACTACCAAACGTAAAATAGATAGCTAGTGGGAAGCAGCCACATAGCACAGGGAGATCAGCTTGGTGCTTTGTGACCACCTGGATGGGTGGGATAGGGAGGGAGACACAAGAGGGAGGAGATATGGGAACATATGTATACATATAATTGATTCACTTTGTTGTAAAGCAGAAACTAACACCATTGTAAAACAGTTATCCTCCAATAAAGTTACAAAAAATGTCATTGGGATTTTTATAGTGATTACGTTATACCTACAGATCACTTTGGATAGTTTTGTCATCTTAACAATATTAAGTCTTCCAGTCCATGACTATAAGATGTCTTTCCATTTATTTATGTCTTCTTTAATCTCTTTAAAAACGTTTTGTAGTTTCCAATGTACAAGTCTTTTGCCTCTGGTTAATTTTATTCCAAAGTATTTTATCCATTTTGATGCTATTGTAAGTGGAAATTTTTTTTACTTAAATTCCTTTTAAGACTTTTCATCGTTCGTAAATAGAAATGCAACTTATTTTTTAATTGAAATATAGTTGATTCACAATATTATATTATTTTCAGGTATACAGCAAAATGATTCTGTATTTTTACAGATTATATGCCATTAAAATTATTTTGTGTTGATTTATTTTTATCCTGCAACTTACTGAATTCATTTATTAGTGCTAACAGTTTTTTCGTGTGTGGAATATTTAGGATTTCTATATATAAATCATGCCTTCTGCAAACAAGTTGGATTGTTTTATTTCTTTTTGTTGCCTAATTGTTCTGGATAGAACTTCCAGTTATATGTTGAATAGAAGTGGCTGAAGAGGGCATCCTTACTTTGTTACTGATCTTAGAGGAAATACTTTCAGTCTTTTACCATTGAGTATAATGTTAGCTCTGAGCTTTTCATATATGGCCTTAATCATGTCGAGGAATTTTCCTTCTATTCCTAGTTTATTGAGGATTTTTATCTTGAAAAGGTGTTTAGTTTTGCCAAATGCATTTTCTGCATCAATTGAAATGATCATTTTTTTTATCTTTATTCTATTAATGTGGTGTATTACATTGTTTGATGTTCACATGTTGAAACTTTCTAATATCTTTGACTGGATTTGATATCAGGGTAATGCCAGCCTCACAGAGTGAGTTTGCAAGTGTTTTCTTCAATATTTTGGAAGGGTTCAAGGAGGATTGGTTTTAATTCATTAAATCCTTGATACAATTCAACAGGGAAACCCTCTGGTCCTGGGAATTGTGTTGTTGTTGAGAATTTTTTAATTACTTATCCAACCTGCTTACTATTACAGGTAAATTCTGATTTTCTGTTTCTTTGATTCAGTTTGATAGATTCTATGTTTCTAAGATTTTGTCCATTTTCACTTGGCTATCCAATGTGTTGGTTTACAATTGTCCATAGCATTCTATTATACTCCATTTTATTTCTGTAATATCAGTATTAATTTCTCCAGTTTCATTTCGGATTTGAGTAATTTGAGCCCTCTCTCTTTTTTTCTTAGTCAATCTAACTAAATGCTTGTCCATTTTGTTGATATTTTCAAATAAACCACATTTAGTTTTATTGATTTTCTCTATTATGTTCTATTTTCAGCTTTCTTTTCCCCACTCTAATCTGTATTATTTCCTTTCTTCTGCTAGCTTTGGGTTTAGTTGTTCTTCTTTACCTCATTCTTTAATGTGCAAAATAAGATATTGAGTTGAGGTCTGTTTACATTTTTAATGTATGTATTTTCAACTACAAATTTCTCCCTTAGCACTACTTTCCTTTTTTTTTTATTTTGTAACTTGTTCTCTTTATTTTTGTTTACTAAATGGTTTATTAAGAGATTGTAAGATTATGTCAGCATGCTCTATAATTCTAACCTTTTTTTTTCTGAGTATTA
>RJWK010028159.1:0-25983 GCA_004363435.1 Platanista minor | reverse complement strand
AGAGTCCCATACAGGATAAACCCAAGGAGAAACATGCCAAGACACATATTAATCAAACTATCAAAAATTACATACAAATAAAAAATATTAAAAGCAGCAAGGGAAAAACAAATAACATACAAGGGAATCCCCATAAGGTTAACAGCTGATCTTTCAGCAGAAACTGCAAGCCAGAAGGGAGTGACAGGACATATTTAAAGTGATGAAAGGGAAAAACCTACAACCAAGATTACTCTATAAGGAAGGATCTCATTCAGATTCGCCACAGAAATTAAAAACTTTACAGATAAGCAAAAGCTAAGAGAATTCAGCACCACCAAACCAGCATTACAACAAAAGCAAAAGAAACTTCTCTAGGTAGGAAACACAAGAGAAGGAAAAGACCGACAATGACAAACCCAAAACAATTAAGAAAATGGTAATAGGAACATACATATTGATAATTACCTTAAATGTAAATGGAGTAAAAGCTCCAACCAAAAGACATAGACTGGCTGAATGGATACACAAACAAGACCTGTATATATGCTGTCTACAAGAGACCCACCTCAGACCTAGGGACACATACACACTGAAAGTGAGGGGATGGAAAAAGATAACTCCATGCAAATGGAAGTCAAAAGAAAGCTGGAGTAGCAATTCTCATATCAGACAAAATAGACTTTAAAATAAAGTCTATTATACAAGAGACAAAGAAGGACACTACATCATGATCAAGGGATCAATCCAAGAAGATATAACAATTGTAAATATTTATGCTCCCAACATAGGAGCACCACAATACCTAAGACAAATACTAACAGCCATAAAAGGGGATATCGACAGTAACACAATCATAGAAGCGGACTTTAACACCTCACTTTCACCAATGGACAGATCATCCAAAAAGAAAATAAATAAGGAAATACAAGCTTTAAATGACACACTAAACAAGATGGACCTAATTGATACTTATTGGACATTCCATCCAAAAATAACAGAATACACTTTCTACTCAAGTGTTCATGGAACAACCTCCAGGATAGATCATATCTTGGGTCACAAATCAAGCCTGGGTAAATTAAAGAAAATTGAACTCGTAATAATATCAAGTATCATTTCCAACCACAACACTATGAGACTAGATATCAATTACAGGAAAAAAACTGTAAAAATTACAAACACATGGAGGCTAAACATTACACTACTATAGAACCAAAAGATCACTGAACAAATCAAAAATTACATAGAAACAAATGACAATCAAAATATGACAACCCAAAACCTATGGGATGCAACAAAAGCAGTTCTAAGAGGGAAGTTTATAGCAATATAATCCTACCTCAAGAAAAAAAATACTCTCAAATAAACAACCTAACTTTACACCTAAAGCAATTAGAGAAAGAAGAACAGAAAACCCCCAAAGGTAGCAGAAGGAAAGAAATCATAAAGATCAGATCAGAAATAAATGAAAAAGAAATGAAGGAAATGATAGCAAAGACCAATAAAACTAAAAGCTGGTTCTTTGAGAAGATAAACAAAATTGATAAACCATTAGCCAGACTCATCAAGAAAAAAAGGGAGAAGACTCAAATCGATAGAATTAGAAATGAAAAAGGAGAGGTAACAGCTGACACTGCAGAAATACAAAAGATTATGAGAGATTACTACAAGCAAGTAGATGCCAATAAAATGGACAACCTGGAAGAAATGGACAAATTCTTAGAAAAGGGCAACTTTCTGAGATTGAACCATAAAGAAATAGAAAATATATACAGACCAATCACAAGCACTGAAATTGAAACTGTGATTAAAAATCTATCAATGAACAAAAGTCCAGGACCAGTTGGCTTCACAGGTGAATTCAATCAAACATTTAGAGAAAAGCTAACACCTATCCTTCCCAAGCTCTTCCAAAATATAGCAGAGGGAAGAACACTCCCAAACCCATTCTACGAGGCCACCATCACCCTGACACCAAAACCAGACAAAGATGTCACAAAAAAAGAAAACTACAAGCCAATATCTCTGATGAACATGGATGCAAAAACCCTCAACAAAATACTAGCAAACTGAATCCAACAGCACATTAAAAGGATCATACACCATGATCAAGTGGGGTTTAGTCCAGGAATGCAAAGATTCTTCAGTATATGGAAAACAATCAATGTGATACATCATATTAACAAAATGAAGAACAAAAACCATAAAATCATCTCAAAGGATGTAGAAAAAGCTTTCAACAAAATTCAACACCCATTTATGATAAAAACCCTCCAGAAAGTAGGCATAGAGTGAACTTACCTCATCATAATACAGGCCATATATGAAAAACCCACAGCCAACATTGTTCTCAGTGGTGATAAACTGAAACCTTTTCCACTAAGATCAGGAACAAGACTGCCTACTCTCACCATTATTATTCAACATAGTTTTGGAAGTTTTAGCCACAGTAACCAGTGATGAAAAAGAAATAAAAGGAATCCAAATTTGAAAAGAAGAAGTAAAGCTGTCCCTGTTTGCAGATGACATGATGCTATACATAGAGAATCCTAAAGATGCTACCAGAAAACTACTAGAGGTAATCAATGAATTTGGTAAAGTAGCAGGATACAAAATTAATGCACAGAAATCTGTTGCATTCCTATACACTAATGATGAAAAATCTGAAAGAGAAATTAAGAAAACACTCCCATCTACCATTGCAACAAAAAGAATAAAATACCTAGGAATAAACCTACCTAAGGAGACAAAAGACCTGTATGCAGAAAACTATAAGACAGTGATGAAAGAAATTAAAGATGATACAAACAGATGCAGAGAGGTCCATGTTGTTGGATTTGAAGAATCAACATTGTGAAAATGACTCTACTACCCAAAGCAATCTACAGATTCAATGCAATCCCTATCAAAGTACCAATGGCATTTTTCACAGAAGTAGAACAAAAAATTCCACAGTTTGTATGGAAAAAAAAAGACCCCGAATAGCCAGAGCAATCTTGAGAAAGAAAAACTGAGCTGGAGGAATCAGTCTCCCTGACTTCAGACTATACTACAAAGCTACAGTAATCAAGACAGTATGGTACTGGCAGAAAAACAGAAATACAGATCAATGGAACAGGATAGAAAGCCCAGAGATAAACCCACGCACATATGGTCACCCTATATTTGAAAAAGGAGGCAAGAATACACAATGGAGAAAAGATAGCCTCTTCAATAAGTGGTGCTGGGAGAACTGGACAGCTACATGTAAAAGAATGATATTAGAACACTTCCAAACACCATACAAAAAAATAAACTCAAAATGGATTAAAGACCTAAATGTAAGGCCAGACACTATCAAACTCTTAGAGGAAAACATAGGCAGAACACTCTATGACATAAATCACAGCAAGATCCTTTTTGACCCACCTCCTAGAGAAACGGAAATAAAAACAAAAGTAAAACAATGGGACCTAATTAAACTTAAAAGCTTTTGCGCAGCAAAGGAAACCATAAACAAGGCAAAAAGACAACCTTCAGAATGGGAAAAAATATTTGCAAACAAAGCAGCTGACACAGGATTAATCTCCAAAATATACAAGCAGCTCATGCAGCTCCATATCCAAAAAACAAACAACCCAATCCAAAAATGGGCAGAAAACCTAAACAGACCTTTCTCCAAAGAAGATATACAGATTGCCAACAAACACATAAAAGGATGCTCAACATCACTAATCATTAGAGAAATGTAAATCAAAACTACAGTGAGGTATCACCTCACACCAGTTATAATGGCCATCATCAAAAAATCTACAAACAATAAATGCTGGAGAGTGTGTGGAGAAAAGGGAACCCTCTTGCAGTGTTTGTGGGAATGTAAATTGATACAGCCACTATGGAGAACAGTATGGAGGTTCCTTAAAAAACGAAAAATAGTTCTACCATATGACCCAGCAATCCCACTACTGGGCATATACCGTGAGAAATCCATTATTCAAAATGAGTCATGTACCACAATGTTCATTGCAGCGGTATTTAAAATAGTCAGGACATGGAAGCAACCTAAGTGGCCATCAACAGATGAATGGATAAAGAAGATGTGGCACATATATACAATGGTATATTACTCAGACATAAAAAGAAATGAAATTGAGTCATTTGTAGTGAGGTGGATGGACCTAGAGACTGTCATACAGAGTGAAGTAAGTCAGAAAGCGAAAAACAAATACCGTATGCTAACACATATATATGGAATCTAAAAAAAAAAAGAATGTTTCTGAATAACCTTTCGGGCAGGAGAGGAAGAAAGACGCAGACATAGAGAATGGACTTGTGGACATGGGGAGGGGTAAGGGTAAGCTGGGACAAAGTGAGAGAGTGGCATGGACCTATATACACTACCAAATGTAAAATAGATAGCTAGTGGGAAGCAGCCACATAGCACAAGGAGATCAGCTCAGTGCTTTGTGTCAACCTTGAAGGATGGGATAGGAAGGGTGGGAGGGAGCAGATATAGGGAGGTATGTATATGTATAGCTGATTCACTCTGTTATACAGCAGAAACTAACACACCATTGCAAAGCAATTATGTGCTGGTAAAGATGTTAAAAAAAAAAAAAAGAATCCTGAGTTTTGTGGCTTAAGATATAAAAGGCCTCAAGAGTAGGAAGTTGTTTTTTTTTTTTTTTTTTTTTTTTTTTCATTGTCAGTGTACAAAGAGGGTTTCAAAATTTGGCAGACAGGAATTAAATTGACTCTTTGGAAATCCATATGGATGCTGTTAGAGAATTCACTTTAAATAAATATATATTTTTATTCTCTATTAATAATTTTATTTAGTTATAATTTTATAATAAATGCACAGTTTAGAAAATTAATAGCTCTTTATTTTTTTATTTTTATTTTTTTGCGGTACGCGGGCCTCTCACTGTTGTGACCTCTCCCGTTGCGGAGCACAGGCTCCAGACGCGCAGCCTCAGCGGCCGTGGCTCACGGGCCCAGCTGCTCCGCGGCACGTGGGATCTTCCCGGACTGGGGCACGAACCCGTGTCCCCTGCATCGGCAGGCGGACTCTCAACCACTGCACCACCAGGGAAGCCCTAATAGCTCTTTATAATGCCCATGTTCCTCCCTCCTCTACCAGCAAATTGACAAGAAAGAGCAAATGTAATTGTGGTCATCTTACTACATAAGAGGAGATTTTTATTCATAATTGTAATATTATTATTCAAGGAACTTAACAAATATGTAAGAATACCTTTTTTAATGTATGTAGACAATTTTAGAAATAAAATAGCACATAAAATGATGGTAATAATTTTTTTTTTCATTAATTTGATTTGTTCATCTCACAGTAATTTGGTTCTAATATGGACAGAATAATGGAAGCACCAAGAGGGTAAACAAGTGACTCTTATCAGATAATTGTTATAGGGTCAAGACTAGCACATACTTTATGCTCCTAATTTTAGTTTGCACTATAGGCCTTTACTAATATTATAGGGAATGATAGATCATTCCATGTTTTAATTACCATGTTCACATTTACTTTGAATTATCAAGGAAGTGTTTTTTTTACTCCTGTCTTCCTCTGGGCTACACATCTAAAAATTTTAGGATATGCCATAAATTAGTATATCCAAAAATTTCATTCTAAGTAGTTAAAGACCTGGGTTTACAAATAAGGTCAAGTTTAGGCCAGGCTGGTGTCTTCTGAATCTCTCGTCTCCTTTGATATCAGAACTAACTTTCCTACTTGAAACTTTTAACATCTTTCACATGGATTATCAAATGACTTTCTAACTGCCCTCCTGGCCCTCTGCATTTTACTGAAAACACTTAGTCTGAAATATCTTTTAAAAATGCATATCTGATTATATCATTCCTCTGCACAATAACTTTCTTCTTAATTTTTTCCAGGATCTCCATGATCTGGCCCTTTCCTATTTCTGCTTTTCCAAACCACACTGCCTACATCTCTTCGCCTCACTATGTTTCCAACATACTAAATGTCTGGCAGTCCCCTAATGCATTCAGATGCTCCACAGCCTCTACATTTGTTTATCCCAGGGCTTAGACACTTTATCTGCTTGGTGATTCTTTGAATATTCACTGTAGCTCAGTTTAATGATCTCTTCCACAGGTAGGCTGTACCTCCTATGGGCCATCTTTGCAAACATGTACCTCTATATAGCTTATTTACTATGATGTATTACAATTATCTCTACATACTTGTAGCCTCCACTAGTCTGAATTTCCTTGAGGATAACAAATGGACTATTTTTGTGTCATGAGTCTATCTATAGCCATGCAACCTGACACACAGTAGTTGCTTTATAAATGTTTGATAAATAAATGAATGTTACTGGAACAGCATTTAAATCTGTGAGTCAGAACCTGTTATACTCCTAGATGAGGCCTGGCTTACTCACAGCAATCCCATTTTTAGAAGTCACATTTATTTTGAACCTGATTATAAGTAACCTGAATTAAAACATTTTTCTTTTTTGGACCGGATTCAGAGAGGGCAAATAAGATTCCAGAAAAACTCTTAATGAATATTCATGTAAGAACTCTGGTTTCAAAACACAAGAAAGAGGAGACATAACAATAAAAGCTCTGTATACTAAAATTTGATAATTAACACTTTATATTATTCAAGTGGTTTTACAATTTTGGGCTTCTGTTCAAATTTAATTTCATGTTTTCTGGCAAAAATATTCATCTATAATAACAGCTGTGCTCTTCAAATGTAAGAACTATTTGTTTCTATTTTGAACTTGGCATTAGTATCTGTATGAAGCAGAGGATTTGTAAAACATATTGAATTTGTCTATTAAAATAAATGGTGTATATGGTCTGTGGGTATGGCTTTACAGAGTGGGAGAATTTAGTTGTCAGCAAGGTCAGATGTGCATGAATGCTGTTTTGTTGTTGGGTAAATTGAGTTCTATCTCTGATGTAGTTTCAGAATAATAGTTTAAGTGCTAAGCTATACATATATTTCACAGCAATTTTAGTGTCTATGGATGAATTAAAGTCTTTGATGAATTAATGTCTTTGATATTTATTTCAGTGTTTTTAGCACCAACCATGTTAGTAAACAAGGTAGACTGTCTTTCAGATTTCCTGGATGAAGGTTTTGCTCTGGCAGTTAATGTTTCCTCAAGGAGTAGGAACTGTACACTCATGGTAGCTTTTATCATGTACATTCCTCATTGTTATTTACTTCACTATGTGAAAGTGCATGTATAAGAGTAAAGTCAGGAGAAGAAGTTGTTCAATTTGTTTTCTCTCTCTCCCTCTCTCTGTCTCTGTCTCTTTTTAATAACATTGCAGTTCTTATCTTCCTGTTTTCTTTTAAGTCATTAAAATGCTATGAGTTTTTAAAGTAATGCTCTCCTATGTCCAGAGATAAAGGGATATAAAGTTTGAAGCTGATAATGTATGAGCACATTTATTAGGAAATGTAATAGTTGCAGCTGATATTAACCATTGTGTGTGTTCTTCCTTTAAAAGGCAAGATCTAAGGTGTGACAACCAAAATATCTAAATGTTGAACTGAAAAGTCATCCGTAAATATCTACAATCATGTAGAAACACAAAATAATCACTGAAAAAAAATTTTACAGATATTCCAATGAAATCAACTGGTAGCTTTCTCTTCAAAAATACAGAACTTAATGTATCACCATAAAAAATTACAGACAAGATGGCTTTTTATGTATTCAGTGGATCTGCTCTGTTTCTGAAAATAAAATAAGACATGCACTTCCTCCAGAAGAAGACAGGACCAGCCACTTTGTACTTCTGTTGTATGTTTACTAACCTTAGGAGCATCTGCCCCTGACAGCAGGTGTTTGGCAGTTTCCTGGGGCTTAGGAAGGAGTTGGCTTCAGAAGAAGGATGGCTGCATTGTGTCAGGACCAGTGGGTTCCAAACTCATCCTGGAAACCATCGAGCAGGGCTCATACAGCAAATGATGCATGGAACTAGGGGAAAAAACATCTCCCATACAGTAAACCTTCTGTTCTCTTAAACCACATACACTAAAAGAGAAAGCTATATCTGTATAGTGTTGTTTTCCTTTATTCTTATTCAGAGCACTAGTTTAAGCTTCAGAAGAGATAGCTGCATTACCTCTATAAGGATGAGAAAATCTGTTTGAAAGGATGTTCAAATAAATTGGGAAAAAGACATAGAAGGAAGCTAGATAAAAGAGATACTCTCACCACCAGGTAGAGGTTATTATGCTGATAAATGAGACCTGATTTTCTTGTTTTGCTTTGTGTTCCCCATCTCTAGGACTACAGATCCTTAAAAATATTCTTTTGCTCTTGAAATCTGATGTCTAATGCTCAGCATGACATGAATTGCTTTAGCTATTTCTTATGGCTCTGAATTTACAAACTTTAACATATTTTTATTGAAAAAATGATTTTTAAAAAATTTAATTACAATTGTTTAAGAGCTCATCTTATTGTTGAAAAGAGAAATGAGTTTTTTTTATAGAAAAGAACAGGATGGAGATAGGTGCTCCATTCTAAGATGGAGTGGGATATGCAAGCATTAGAATTTAATTATATGCTATCTCTTTTTTTTGAGATTTTGTATTACTCTTATCATTAAAAAAAATTGAAAGTCATTAATTAAACAAATACAGTCAACAGGGTCTTCTAAAACTTATTTTTAGGGAGTTCATACTAATAAAACCAGACATAGAGGTCTAAAAGATGTATCCACATAAAAACATATAATGCAATTTCATAAATTTTTTTGAAGGGGTGGAGTAAAGAAAGTCCACAGATTAATGAAGATGAGGCTCTATTTTCAAAATTATGAATATGTGAAAACACTGGTAGTGCTGGTCAGGGAGCAGAGTGTGAATGAATTAAAGAATTTTATGAGTTTTCATTGAAGTAACAAGTATCTATTAAGTTCCTAGCAAATGATCAACGCTGTTAATCTTAACTACATGAAAACTATTTAACAATAACAGCTGCAGCAGCAGTAACAGCAGCAATAAGCAGCATTTATTACATACTTTCTGTTTGCCAAGACCTCTGTTAAATACTTTTTATGGTTTGGCACACCAATATGTAGTGGGGTGGAATCCAAATAGATGCTGACTGACTCTAAAGCCTATGTCCTAATCCCTAAATTGCCTCATAGAGATTAAGTAAAATATAAATCTTGAAGCTCCCTGTGGTGGAGATCATCCCAAAATACACAACAGCAAACGATTAGGCACAGGTCTTTATATGACAGACTATGCAGTGGGATAAAGGGGAGGAGGAAGTCAGTGGACACTGGACAGATCAGGAAAAGCTTCCTGGAGGGGGTTTTGAGCTGAAGAATGGGTAGCATCTATATATTGGCATTAGAGGTAATGGAGTTGGTGGAGAAAGAGAATTCCAATTTAGAAAAATACATGAAACAAGGCACAGAACATAATGTACTTATGAGACTGGATTTGATTAAAGAGTATGCATTGGCAGAATTCAGTATCCCCCAGGGATACTGAATATAAATTTTCTGCTTTTAGGAGTAATTTCCTGGGAAATCTAAAGACTGGTTTGTCAAAATACACCTCAATTTCAGCAGGATGCTTCAGAGTCTCTACTGATTTTTAAAAAAATTGGTTAATTAGTGGTGAGATTCCCATTAAAGAAGTTATTTATATAGAGAGACTGGACCTCCAACTGGCAGAGATATCACAGCAAGAAATCTAGTAGATTTGCAGTTGAACTTAATCAGATTTAAATTTCTTTCTAATATTCATGACAATAGGTGGTGGTCATGTTGTTTGTTTCTTTGTTTACTTAGAGACTTTGAACTTTTATGTGCATTTTTCATAACTTCTATTGTTTTTTCATTGTTCTCTAATTGGAAGAGTGTTTTTATTTTTCAGCTCAGAATTCCATACTCTTCTTTGAAAGTATAGCTTGGGTAAACAATCTTTATTGATGTCTCCTTTTTTTTTAAAGATAAGTTTCACTTGACTTTGACATTTCATGTATATAATTTCTCTTAAGTGTTACCACTTAAAAAACAAAAATTTCTAGATTTCAAAAACAGATTTCTACATTTCCCAGAAACTATAAATTGTTCTATTATTTGTAACATAAGATGCATCATACTAAGAAATTTTTTCCTAGTGTATTTTGTAGGCATAGACATGGCAGTCATTCTTCTTTTTCTACACATAAATCCTTTCAAACATGTTAGAGGGCAGATCAAAGAAAGCTATGTATTTGTAATTACAAAATAAACTGTTAGGCATAACAAGAAATAAAACTGCTAATTCTCAAAGCCACTTGTCACAGTGTATATTAATGTGAATGTGTATCACTTGTACTCTCACTTAAGGCAAATGGCTGAGCATGGTGTAGAGAAAGACTTGGCTTAAAGGCTAAAGTTGTATACTTTCTGATTGGTTGAAAATCAGTCATCAAAGGCTCAACTGTCATTTAACAAATGTTTAAAAATATGAGAATAAACTGAAAACCTAGAGTAGAAGCAGTAATTATTTGTAATGCTTGCAGAACATAGCCTTCTTAAATGCTAGGTCATTTTTGCTTATTAAATCCTTCCTTGGCTAGCTTTCCTGCTGTGTACAACTCACTATGAAAAGCAGGTACTTGTAAGGCACAGCTGGAGACCAAGTGTAACAGGATTTCAAAACCCAAAACATTCTAAAATTTCTTATGATCTCCCCACATGCTTACTTAAGAATGCTAAAGCTTCCATTGTTAACCATTTCATGTATGTGTGGCTTCTGATTAATTATACTACTTGAAATGCTGCTTGAAAAACATGTCATAATAACGATGATATAAAAGTTTTTTTTTTCTATAGAGTTTAAAGTGTGGTGGTTGGCTCTTGTTGTAAAGGAAAAGTTGGGGAAATATATCTGTTCATTGTCTAGAGGTTTGTTACTTAATTGTCACCAGAATTAATTTAATAAATTATTTTCCAAGATAATGTGGATTACACTAAAACATCATTAGGTTCAAGTTTACATATTTGTAAAAGAGGGCAGTTGATTAGGTTATCTTTGAGTCACTTTTCAATCATAAAATTTTATGATTCTAAAAAGAAATATTTAACATTATTCTCAACCATAAATAGCAAACACTGAAATCTCATATCAATGCTTTTTTTTAATTGCTCTTTCGCTCTCTTTTTTTTTTCTCTTATTCATTCTCTCTCTGGTTATAGAAAGTTGCTGGTGGCAAACACGAAGGCTCTTGTAGGACATGCGTGTTGGTAAAATTTACTGTAAGTCTTTGAACTGATACAGGTACTTTGTACAATGCTAAAACTATTTGGAAGCTCATATAAAAGTATATTTAGAGGACTTCTAGTTTCACATTTAACATGTAAAGAGCTTGGAATTCATCACTCCTATCATTACAATTTGAAAAAGCTGGAAAAACTGAAAATCAATGACTTTTCTTGAAACCTAAAGAGAACTGATGTCTAAGAGCAAACCATCACCCGAAAATCTGGAGAAAAAGGCACATACACAGAGACATGGCAACCAAGAACTGCTTATCTAGAGTAGAAGCTGCTGGAGATACAAACTGGCAAAAACATTTAATGGTAATTTTGATGAATTGCTGGAAGCTGAGAGTGGATTCACATGAGGGTGAGAAAATCCTGGAGATCACAGTCTTAAGGGCATCCCAACTGTTTCCTTCTAGATATCCCACCGAGTTCCCACCGTGAGGATGCAAGAACCCAAGGATTCCTTGTGGCTTACAAGGAGGATGAGAAGAAACAGACAAATACACTATTATACTTGAACACTTCACTACTCCTTTATCAGTAATGGGTAGAACAAGCAGGCAGAAAATCAATAAAGATATACAAGTCCTGAACAGCACTATCATCAACCTAATGTAATTGATATTTATACATTGAATCCAACAGTAGAAGACTCCACATTCTTGTCAAGCTCACAAGGAACATTTACCAAGATAGGCTATATTCTGTACTATGAAACACAGCTTGACAAAATTATAGGACTAAAAAAAATCACAAAAAGTATATTCTCAGATTAAAATGGAATTAAACTAGAAATGAACAATAGAAAGCTGAAAAATCCCCAAATAGTTAGACATCAAACAATATATTTCCAAATGACCACAGTTCAAAGAAGTCTTGAAAGAAATTTTAAATATTATGAATTAAATGAATATGAAAATGAACTTATTATTTTTTTTGGCTACAGCTGAAGCAAGGTATAGAGGGATATTCATAGCATTAAATTATAGGTTATAAAACAAGGAAGATCTAAAATTACTAACCTAGGCATCCACCTTAGGGAAGTATAGAAAGAAAAGAAATATAAGCAGTGTAAAAAGAAGAATGAAAAATAACAAAACTAGAGTAGATATCAACAAAGTTGAAAACAAGAAAACAGCTAAGAAAGAGAAAATAAACTAAACCAAAAGTTGGTTCTCTGAAAAGATAAATAAAATTGAGAAAATTTTATCCAGGCTAATCAAGTAAAAAAGAGAGAATATAGATTAATAATACCAGAAATGAAAGAGGGGTCATCATTACTGATTCCACAGACATTAAAAGGAATAATACAAACAACTCTAAAATTTTGTCTAAATTTTTGATAATTTAGATGAAACAAATTCTTTAAAAGATACAAACTACCAAAACTAATGCAAAAAAATAGGTAATCTGAACAATCTTACGTCTATTAATAAAATTTAATCAATAATTAATAATCTTCTAAACAAGAAAGCTTAGGCCCAGATGGTTCACTGGTAAATTCAACCGAAATTTTAAGAATGAAGTAATTATTTTCCACAATGTTTTCCAGATAATAGAAGTAGAGGAAACAACTGTATGAGGCCAACATTACTCTAATATGAAAATCACATAAAGACTTTATATGAAAAAAAATTATAGATCAATATCTCTCATGACCATAACTGCAAAAAATGCTTAATAAATATTAGCAAATCAATTCAGAATATACACAAGCAAAAATACATGATGATTAATTGGGGTTCATAAAGGAATTCAAGGCCGGTTCAACATTCAAAATCAGTCAATGCATTTCATCATACTAACAGACTGAATAAGAAAAAATTATCATCATATCAATAGATGCAGGAAAAATATCTGACAAAATTCAAGATACATTCATGATAAAAACACAAAAAACGAAGACTAGCAAGAAATTTCCTTAATCTCATAAATAGTACATATGAAAATCCTCCAGCTAATATCATACCTAATAGTATGATAAATACTCTCTAAAGACTGTGAACAAAGTATGTTCTTCCTAACAAGAAAAATAAGTAAAAAATGTACAGATTGGAAAAAAAGAAAACTATTTTTATTCACAGATGACATAATTTTCTATGTAGAAAATCCTAAGCATTCTATGTAAAAAATCCTAAACAATCTACTAAAAAAGACACCTTGACACTAACAAGCAAGTGGAACAACATCACAAGATACAAGGTTGACAGACAAGTTAATTGCTTTTATATACATGAGCAATAACAATTTTTGAATTTGATGTTATTTTAGAACTGCTATTTAGATAGCACCAAAAAAGTGGATAATTGAGTATAAATCTTATATGTACACATGTATATATGAAGATAACTATAAAAGAGATGAAAAAAATCAAACAAGATCTCAATGAATGGGACATATTTTGTGTTAATTGATTAGAAGACTCAATATTGTTATGATCTGAATTATACCTAACATGATCTATAGATCTGATATAATCCCAATCAGAAGCCCAGCAAGCTTTTTTATAGATATCAACCTACCTATTCTAAAGTTTATATGGAAAGGCAAAGCACATATAATATCCAAGAAAATGTTGATAGGGAAGCAGAAGGAGGAGGAAGAGGAGGATGAAGAGGAGGAGAATGATAACAACAAGTTGAAAGAACCACACTACCTTATTCAAGACTTACTGTAAAGCTAAAATAATCAAGACAGGGTGGTATTAATGAAACAATAGGCACATAGATCAATGAAACATAATAGGAAGCCAAGAATAACACAAATATAACTGATTTTTAACAAAGTCACAAAGACATTTCAATGGAGAATGGATAGTTTTTTTCCCAACAGTGTGGAAACAACGGATCATCCATATTTTAAAAACTGAACTTAGATGAAGACTTTATGCCTTACATATTGATATTATAGGTACGTACCTTAGATGTGATGAGACTAAAACTTTACCTCTATGTTCTTCCTCTTAAAAACACATAGCCCCAGTGTAATCATGAGGAAGAAAACAAATTTCAACTGAGGGACATTCTACAAATGTATAAATACATGTACAAAATACAAATGTATAAATCAATTTATTTATATAAAATGTATCAATTTATACAAACCAATTGTTTATTTATATAATATTAATACAGTATACCAATAAATGTATGAAATAATGAATGTGTAGATAAATATATAAAATATCTGACCATGGGCTTCCCTGGTGGCGCAGTGGTTGAGAGTCCGCCTGGCGATGCAGGGGACACGGGTTCGTGCCCCGGTCCGGGAAGATCCCACATGCCGCGGAGCGGCTGGGCCCGTGACCCATGGCCGCTAAGCCTGAGTGTCCGGAGCCTGATATATATATATATATATATATATATATATATATATATATATATATATATATATATATATATATATATATATATATATATATAACCAGTACTCCTCAAAACTGTCAGGAACATCCAAACAAGGAAAGTTGGAGAAACTGTCATAGTTCAGAGGAACTTCAGGAAATATTACAACCAAATGTAATGTGGTATCCCAGATGAAATCCTGGAGCAGTAAAAGAACATTATATAAAAACTAAAGAAATCTGAATAAACGACAGTCTTTAGTTAATAGTAATGTATCAATATTGGTTATTTAATTGTCACAAATGTACCATACTAATTAATGTAAAATGTTAATAATAGAGGGTACTGGGTATGTTATATATGGTGATTCTCTGTACTATATTATTAATTCTTCTGTAAATCTAAAATTGCCCTACAGTTTAAAAATGTTTGTTAAAATATCTATTCAGATTTCTCCCTTTTAAAAGTATATTGGGGCTTCCCTGGTGGCGCAGTGGTTGAGAGTCCGCCTGCTGATGCAGGGGACGCAGGTTCGTGCCCCGGTCCGGGAAGATCCCACATGCCGCGGAGCAGCTGGGCCCGTGAGCCATGGTCGCTGAGCCTGTGCGTCCGGAGCCTGTGCTCCGCAACGGGAAAGGCCACAAAAGTAAGAGGCCCGTGTACCACAAAAAAAACAAAAAATAACAAAAGTATATTGAGCCTAGTACTTATTGTTTATATCATTTTGGATATTACCATGCTAACATAATTTAATTAATAATTGAAAATTGTATTACATCTATACCATGGAATTCTACTCAGCAGTAAAAAGGAACAAACTATTATACATACACAACTTGTATGAATCACTAGGTAGTTATGCTGAGTGAAACAGAGAATAGAGTCATGGTTGCTATGCATCAGGGGAAGGTGTTTACAGGAATCCTTGTGATCAAAGAAACGTAACTGTATTTCTGGCTTTGAAATTGTACTATAGATTTGCAAGATGTTAAACCAGGTAATAGGTACACAGGATGTCTCTGTATTATTTCTTACATCTGCATGTGGATCCATAATTGTCTCAAACTAAAAAGCTTATTAAAAAAAAAAAAGAGAGCCTCTAAATACTGAAACCAAACTAAAGCTAATGAACTTAAATGAATTATGGGTCAGCAGCATAATCACTAAAGGAAAAGAATCATTCCAAGAAGACTTAGAGTAGTATTTTGCACTAAATCTGTGGGATAGGTAGATGTGAAAGTGTGAAAATAATCCTCTGATTGCCTCTATTTCCTCTGTGAAATAGAAAGCAAGATCAGCCAGGGATGAGGGCCAGGGTAAATGTATTGGAGCTGAATTGGGAGAGTGTCATGGAAATGAGATGAGATTACTGGGCATCCTTAGGGTCACATTTGGGCTATAGGGGCTGTATTTAATGTGAGATGAAGTTAGCAGCTGTGTGTTTTTCTCAAGCAAGGATTAGTAGTCGATTTGTGTAACAGGCAGAGAAATGGCTTCAAAACAGGGTGGGGCTTGCCAAACAAGTATCACAAATCAAGAAAGAGGTAAGGCAGTTGAGGTTTTATGCAGGATAATAATGATAATGAAGGACCATGAAACTTAAGCTGGGTAATGAGGGTAATGTGAATATGAAAGTGTTGATTAGCAGTGAAAAAGTCATTGGATCAATGGATTATATCTGCTGACTGTAGAAGAACATGGGCAATCACCTGCTTTGCTATAATCCTTCTCTGTGTATAGTACACATGCTTCCTAAAATCTCCTGAGGTCTAATACTTAGCCTTTGGTATGCCTCACATTCTACAAGCAGTAGCTTACATTTATAGGCTGCTGAGATTACATTTTTCATTCATTCACAGGACAAAGCTTCTTAATTTTTCTTTAAAAAATGTGGCTGTATATCAATGTATACCAATTGGGCAAGTTACGTAGCTTCCTTCTAAGAGAAGAAAACATTACATGTATCATATTTCCCAGAGATTCTAACTGCAAAATCTAAGTAGCATATATTTATTTTAGATTCAGTAGTAATAAGTACTCTAGAGGTAAACAGATGAAAATGACTTCTGCATGGGTTAGCTGTCAATCGTATAAGAATATCTGTGTATAGCTAAGATAAATAATAGAATAAATAGTTATCTTTTTGCAGCTGCTTTTTTCCAAAGCTGTACCATTTGCTTTGGAAGGTTTAGGAAGATGGAAAGACCTAATTGCCCCTTACTGGAGAGTGAAAAGGAAAAGAGAGCAATTTACAATGAAATATATCTATAAACAGTGCTCTGAATAGACCACTTCTTTGTGTATATTTTTAAAATATTTGATGTTTTTAAAATGCATGTAACTGTGATTTTTGAAAATTCCTCACTTATAAAGTGAGGATAATAATGGTGCTGAGCTCATAGCATTGGCCTGAGGATCAAGTTTTATTAAGGTGCTTGGAGGATTAATAGGCTCATACCAAGTTCTATGTGAGTGCTTATGAAATAAAGTTTTTAAAACAAATATTTTATTACATAGGCTCATTTAAAATGGGTTTTAGGAAAACTAATTCTAAATAAAAGAGAAATCCCTGCCTTGAAGAAACACGGACTTGTTTTTTTAACCATTTCCATAACCAATTGGTTTCTCAGTGAATCCCTTTTTTGGTTATAGTATCGCTTCCTGTTTGAGTTAAATTAACCAGGGGAGTACCTACCATTAAATATATCAGATATGGAAGGTGTGTATGTGATTTAGGGTACTAGGGGAATTAAGGCACCGTGGAAAGCATGGGTTCAAGCTTGTGTTCTACCTGCTGAAAATGTCTGAGGAGGATGACTACCTAACCTTTTTCCTCCTCAAGGCAATAAAATCTATAGACAGCCTGATATCAATATAACTCACAGAAGAATCTAGCTCTGCTAATCTGTCCTTTTAACCATCAACAGAAAGAATGTTATATAAATGAAATCATACAGTGTGTAACCATTTGGCATTAGCTTATTTCACTCACCCTAATTCTCTGGGGATTCAGCCACATTGTTGTATATATCTGAACTTCATTCCTTTTTATTGCTGAGCAGTGTACTGTGTCATGAATGTTATCACAGTGTAATCATTCACCATTGAAGGACATCTGGTTATTCCCCTCCCCCTCCCACCCCTCTGATTTTTGGTTATTGTAAATAAAGCTGCTATAAATATTGTTATTAAGGTTTTGTGTGTGTGTATGTTTGTGTGTGTAAACATACATTTTATTTCTTTGAGATAAATGCACAAGATTGCAACTGCTGAATCATATGGTTTTGCATGTCCAGTATTTTAAGAAAGTGCCAACTTATTTTACAGATTGGCCATACCATTTTATCTTTCCACCACAAATATATGAATGAGTAATTCACAGTCTCACTGTAGCTTTAATTTTCATTTCCCTAATAGCTAATGATGTTGAATATTTTTAAATGTTATTATGCTCCATTTTTATAGCTTCTTCACTGAAATGTCTGCTTATGTCTTTTGGCCAATTTCCAATTAGTTTTTTTTTATTTGTTTTGTTTTTTACTGTTGAGTTTTGAGAGTTCTTTATGATAGAGATACTAGACCACTGTCAGATATGTGGTTTGCAAATATTTTCTCCCAGTCTCTAGCTTCTTTTTCATCATCTTAACAAAGATCAAAACTTTTTATTTTTGATGAAGTCCAACATCATTTTTCCATTTACACATCATGGTTTTGATGTCAAGATCTTTTTGCTTAACCCTAGATCCTAAAGATTTTCTCCTATGTGTTATTATTTAAGGATTTATTTCACTTTTTACATTTAAGTTTGTGATCCATTCCGAGTTAATTTCCATAAGGTGTGAGACTTAAGTCAAAGTTCATTTTCCATTTTTTATTTATTATAGATGTCCAATTGTTCTAGCACCATTGTTAAAAGTCTCTCTTTCTTCCACGGCATAGCCTTGACAACTTAGACAAGTACTGGGTGAGCATTATTTGTATGGGACTATTTCCAGGTTATCTATTTCCTCTATTGATCTATATTTATCTCTCTGCCAGTACCACATAGACTTGATTAATGTAGCCACAGATCCTCCTCGGCTTATGATGGGGTTACATCCTGATAAACCCATTGTAAGTTGAAAATATTGTAAGTCAAAAACGCATTTAATACACCTAACCCACCTAACATCACAGTTTAGTCTAGTGTAGCTTAAACATGCTTAGAACACTTATACGAGCCTACAGTTGAGCAAGATCATCTAACACAAAGCCTATTTTATAATAAAGTTGAATGTAATTTATTGAATACTGTACTGAAAGTGAAAAACAGAATGGTTGCATGATACACTTAACAAAGTGGTTGTTAAGTGTATCAGTTGTTCACCCTGTGATCCTGTGGCTGACTGGGAGGTGCAGCTCACTGCTGCTGCCCTGCATCATGGGAGAGTATTATACTGCACATCACTAGACTGGGGAAAAAAATAAAGATTCAAATTCAAAGTGTGGTTTCTACTGAATGCATACTGCTTTCACAACATCGTAAAGTCAAAAACTCGTTAAGTCAAACTATCATAAGTAGAAGACCATCTTTACATAGTAAATATTGGAATTAGGTAGAATGATTCATCTCACATTCTTCTTTTTTAACATTGTTTTAGTTATTCTAGTTCCATTGCCTTTCCATACAAATTTTAGAATAGCATTTTCTATATATGCAAACCTTTTTCATTGGTATGGGAATTTTGTTAAATCTATATATCAATTTGGGAAGAATTGACTTCTCTACTATATTGATTTTTTTCAATAGTGGTATATAGTTTTCAGCATGCAAACCCTGACTCATTTTTTTTTAAATTTAGATTTAAACCTAAGTATTTCATTCCCATGCAATTATAAAGATTTGTATTTTAAATTTCATTCTCCTATTGTTCATTGCTAGTATGCAGAAATATAATTGATTTCTATGTGTTACCTTGTATCTTGCAATCTTGCTGAAATACCCTGATTCCTTGGATTTCCTACAGAGATGAATGGAATAAAGAGCTACCAAGTAGATCATCTATACCATCTTTCTAGATTTCACATATATACGATATTTGTTATTCTCTTCCTGACTTCACTCTGTATGACACTCTCTAGTGAACCCAATTTCGTTCCCTTTTATGGCTGAGTAATATTCCATTGTATATATGTACATCTTCTTTATCCATTCTTCTACTGATGCAGATATAGAGAACAAATGTATGGATACCAAGGGGGACGGGGCAGGGTGGGAGGAATTGGGAGATTGGGATTGACATATATACACTATTGATACTACATATAAAATAGATAATTAATGAGAACATACTGTAGAGCACAAGGGACTCTACTTAATGCACTGTGGTGACCTAAATGGGAAGGAAATCCAAAAAGAGGGGATATATGTATATGTATATGTATAAACTGATTCATTTTGCTGTACAGTAGAAACTAATACAACTTTGTAAAGCAACTATACTCCAATAAAAATTAATTAAAAAAAAAAAGCTAGCAAGTAGAAAGGCACAGAATTTGAATTTGTGTTTTCAGATGACAAAGGCCATCTGCTTTTAACTTCACATGAGTAACTTACATGGAGTGTTACCTATATATGTCGGATGTTACATCACAATGAAAAGTAAATATTTGTGTAAATTATACACAGCAAGGAAAACCTAAAAGAAAATCATAAATTAATGCTTTATATACAAAATGGTTTAATCAGAACGTATACGGACAAAAATAAACTCACCTGTGTGAAGTCACAATATTTGATCCAATGTAGAACACTACTTTCAAAGCACTTAACCAGGGAAAGCAATACTGGCCCTTTTCCTATGACAATGTATAAATAATATATCACCAGTGGCTCATGCTTCTTGGGAGATACTTTATATATTCACAGTCTTGCTTTATCATTGAGTCAGGTTCTCTTAAATTATAAATTATTCCTCTGATATGTTAGACATTTTTTGGAATTATAGAAATTCATTCTAAGACAAGGTGTGAGTTTAAATTCTCTGTGTTTATTTTTGTAGGGGTAGCTTACAGACCAAGGAAATAATTCATTAAACACTGTTGACATATTCCAAACAATAGTGCCATCTCTGGATTATAAGGAGGGTATAACAGAAAGCTCAATGTCCTGACATTATTATCTTCCTTCTCACACCAAATCGTACTATAATGTTTCAATTTCCTTGAGAAAAATCCATTTTCCTTGCATTTTAAAATGTAATAAAGCATAATCTATGGAATTATCAGATACCAGCCTTGCAAATTCTGAAACATAAGGATATATATATATGTATCTATCTATGTGTGTGTGTGTGTGTGTGTGTGTGTATATATATATATATATATATATATATATATATATATATATATACACACATACATGTAGGGTTTTTTTTGTCAAAAAAAAAAAAAAATGAGAATCCACTGTGGAAGACTCAAACCCTACCAAGATAGATTTTGGCTTCCAATTACAATGACTCTGATTGTGGGGCAAAGGATAGAACATTATACGATAGTAGGCCAGGGCATGTTGCAATTTGTTACCTGCACTCCAAAACACACAAACCATATGATGAGTATATTTATGTCACACTCCATTTAGTTCACTGATTTAATTGACAGATACAGTAAAAGCCTGAAACGGTTAACCTAAAAAATAATGTTGGAAAGCATATCCATCCATACATATTTAACTTAAAATGCATACTGTTTATTTTCTAATACCAATATATGCCTCAAACTGATTCATTTTCAGCTCTTTCTTATCTAACCTGTATTCACAGGGCATCTATGTTTTCAGTTTTGGTTTCTTTAAATTAGAATATGAACTTAAATATATTTTAAAAGGACTCTGGGTGACAAATGTAAATATCATTTTCCCCAATCTTTTACAGTCATCTCACATTTAACATCAAATTTTTTATGCCATGTTGAAAGCATTTAACTTAATTACAATTAATTAATTAGATTAATTAATTATTCTAAATTAATTAGAATAATAACAAACATGGCATAAACAAGTTTTAGAAAAAAGACTACTGTTGTTGGAAGCATTCAACTCCACTGTGAGGCAGAGAATTGTGTGGGCATCCTGAAGAATCAATATGCCAGGGGCTCAGTCTAGCAGTGGGCATATCCCCAAGTCAGTTAAGTGGAAGGAAGTAGGCTAAAACCATTTAATGATTCTGTTTTACATTCACTTCTTTTGGCTTATGAAGGACAGTCCAGAAATTGTCTGCAATTCCTTACAAAGAGTCTGGGACATCTCTCTTTCCTACTGCCACTTGTGCCACCTCAAGCAAATGCAAATACCATGAACAACACTTTGGCAACATATGATGCCAGCTCTGACTAATGCCTGTGGGTTGGCATATTTTCTGCATCAACTCTTCTTCCAGATGATTGGATCTAAAATGGTGACAGGTGCTGTGGGCTTTATTACTCCTCTTCAGGAAGAAACTTGAGGGCACTTAAATTTTTTGAACAATTGTATGCTATCCTATCCAGCTGGCTTACCCTCCTCATCTTTTATTATTGATACTTACATCATAAATATACTTCTAAATACTAAGCATATCAATGTATAGTAACCTATTTCCCTCCTTGCATCAAGTATGTAAAATATTCAGAAAAGCAGGGGACAACTTTTAACAACTCAATCTATTTATGTTTCTACATGGCTAAGAATGACTGTAACATGACTTAACATTTGATGAGCAACTATAAGTACCTCCAGCAAATGACCGTTCACTTCCATTACTGCTGTTGGATCCAACTGCACTTCTCACACTGTGTTCTTATTTTAAACAGCCATATTCTGATTTCTATGTGAAGGGGATCAGAAAATGCCACCTCAAAATATGCCACTCTGGCGTAAGGATTCTTTTGAGCTGAAGGCAAATGAGCAAAAACAGACACAGGATACTCTTCCCCTTATGTGCCTAAAAACAGGATATATATTTCCCATCTCACCAGAGACAGAGGCAGTGCCAAGATGAGTCTGCATAAAATCTTACCAAATAACCCTTATCTTCCATTAGTTTCTCTCATATATTTACCTTCCATAATTTACTGCCCAAACCCCTTTTCCTTTGTCTCTTCACTTCTCCACAATTTTTGTCCATTGTTAAAATGGTATATAAACCCCCAAAGTTAACTGCTTCCTTGGATCTTGAACTTCTTTACTCTGAAAACATCCATGCACATAAAAAATTAAAATATTACCATCAAATGAAATGTGTATGCCTTTTTCCTGTTAATCTGTCTTTTGTCCACTTAATCTACAGGTCCCAGTGATATAAGACAGTAGAGGCAAAATTTTCCCCACCTACACGTTAGAAATACATATTTTAATACCCAGTAACATTTTATTTCACTTTAAAACTCTGTTTAGTACTCAGTGATGGAAAGAGATAGCATTGTGTGTGTGTGTGTGCATATGTTTACAATTTTAGAGGCATTATCATGTAGTATTTAAGAGATTTCTGTTGTCAGACTGCCAATTTTTAAACCTGCTCCATCACTAAACTGTGTAACCTTGAGAATTTAATTAAGATCTCTTGCTTAAGAAGTTTTTCTTTCTTTCCTTTTTTTTTTTTTTATGAAAACAAATTTGCTTCCCCATAGAACTGTGGTGAAAACTAAAGGACCCTATAAATATAAATCACATAGAATACCTGACCCATAGTTCTCAACCAATTTTAGCTTTAAATAGTAGTACAGATGTAGACTCCAGTACTACAGTCACACTGAAGCAAAAGAGCAGTACTCACATTACACTAAAGCTGTTAGTTTGAATTTAATTCATTGCGAAGCTTTAAAAAATTAATTTGTAATTTGGCTTTGGTTTTCTTTCTTTAAATGGACCCTCAGTTAACTCACATATGAGAAACACTGTCTTAAATCTTCTTCCACCATCCCAAGTCACAATAACTTAATTCGACCTATCAATACATATATTCATGTGGCATGTTGGACAATACAAAGATTAGCACAACATGGCTTCTGGCCAGGATAAATGTAATTTTTTGGTAGAGTTCTAGGAACCTGCTATCTCTTCTGGGAAATCAGAGAATTTTGAATACAAATGGATTGTCAATTTACACTTGCAGTTAAGTAGTTGAAGTAAAGCTTTTAGTTCATAAGATACTGGATGATACAATCTGTTTAAGTACAGTGTATATTACATCTGCATTTTTTGTAGAAGCTAAATTTTCATCTAATATGTTCAATATGATCAGATAAAAATCTCATCTCATTCCTTATATGTGATCACTGTCATTAGTAAGTTAACATATACTTTTGACTAATATAAAACTAGTCAAAACTCACTTCTCATGGGAATTTCTGAGATATTCTAGAGCAACTTCTCCTAATTATCTGCTTCTTTACCCTTTTTGTATTTTGACATAGACATGAAAAATGGAATGATCTGACTGGAATACAAAGTAACATTTTCATAAAGTGCTTCTACAAATTGTGCTATGCTCCCCTATCCCTGTTTAGATGACTAGTGTGATTGATTTATTTAGTAGCGTTTCATACTCTCTGGTAGCAGGAGCCAAAGGTTTACATGACACAGGAGCATAACGTGCTTAAAACACTAAATATCTTGTCACTTGTGCATTAAGTAAAAACATTCTAAGAGTGACTCTATGGTCATTTAAATGATATTTTAAAAATAATTTTAGAATGCTTATCCAATTCAGAATAGGACCACAGAAAGACTGTTTTCATTTACAAATGAAATCACATTAAAATAACTAGGACCCATATCTATCTTTGGCATAGGCTGCTTCCCATGATGAATCTCTTAAGAAGCTGAGGGAAGGTGACCTTTTCAGAAAATGTCTCTGCTCCGAATGGTCTTTATTTAATCACATTGCCTAAACACAGACCAATTTGGGTCAGCAAGCTTCTTTTTAAAAAATCAATCTCAGGCTGTATATTAATCTTGTTTATTAGTCATTCATACCTACTATAGAATACTATAAAGAGTTTAGAAGAACTTCATAGAAATTTAAGAACTCATCTAGTACACCCTCATATTTAACAGCTCAAGATTCAAGGTCATTTTAGCATAATGGCCAGAACCACTGCTTCTGGGACTGGACTGCCTGAAGACCATAGGAAAGTTGTGAGACCTTGGGGAAATTACTTAAATTTTCTTTACCTCATCTTTCTCAACTGTGAAATGAGATAATATCTGATACCTTAGTAACTACCTCCCAGGTTATTGTGAGGATTATAAACCATAGTGTATATACATTGCTTAGAAGAGTATCCGGTACATGATAAGTGTTCTTTTGCTATCATTACTGTACTTATTATGAGGAGACACAATTAACTTGCCTTAAGTGAATATCAGGGTTAGTATTTGTAGATACTTAACATTTTTTTTTTTTTTGGCTGTGCCACACGGCATGTGGGATCTTAGTTACCCGACCAGGGATAGAACCCGTGCCCCCTGCACCACCCCGCCCCCCCTGCATTGGAAGCACGGAGTCTTAACCATTGGACTGCCAGGGAAGTCCCAACATTTTTTTTTTCTTAGTAATTCACTACATTACAGTGAGGGTAGTAGGGGGAAAGGGAAATGATGGCATTCATATACATGGGTCACAATGCTGCACCAAGATATAAGACTTAGCCCAGAGTAAGGCCCGTGGAATTGGTGAACTGTGTGGAAGGAGCGGGATCTGTAGAGCTCAGCAGCGGCGAGGTTGGTACAAAACAAACAATCGCTTTGCACAAAGCCAGAAGGGATACACTGAAAGAATTATCAGAAAGGAATACCTTTCTGATAATACCTTTTTAGGTGTTACCTAAAAACTGATACCCATGAACTTATTTCCAAGAGAAGGAAAAGCATGGATTAAGAAAACAAAATTACGGTCTGGACCTGCCGAAGAGGCAAGAGACATTTTCTTCCTTCTTTGTTTCCTGGTGCACGAGGAGAGGGGATGGGGAGCGCTGCTTAAAGGAGCTCCAGAGACGGGCGCGAGCCGCGGCTACCAGCGCGGACCCCAGAGACGGGCCTGAGGCACTAGGGCTGCTGCTGCGGCCACCAGGAAGGAAGCCTGTGTGCGAGCACAGGTCACTCTCCACACCTCCCCTCCCGGAGCCTGTGCAGCCCGCCAACGCCAGGGTCCCGGGATCCAGGGACGGCTTCCCCGGGAGAACGCACAGCGCGCTTCAGGCTGGTGCAACGTCCCGCAGGCCTCTGCCGCCGCAGGCTCGCCCCGCACTCTGTGCCCCTCCCTCCCCCCGGCCTGAGTGAGCTGCTCCTTTAACCCAGTCCTGCCTGAGGGAAAAACAGACGCCCTCCAGCGACCAACACGCAGAGGCGGGGCCAAATCCAAAGCTGAGC
>RJWK010028158.1:0-17503 GCA_004363435.1 Platanista minor | reverse complement strand
TTACTCTCTCCCTGAGCCTGAATTCAAGTCATTCATTAACCTCTTGTGCCACCAGCTGCAGGGCCACAACATAGCATCAATTTCCATCTGTCATCACAGCAGATCAGAGTCTGCTTGCCTCACACTCAAAGCCTGGCTCAGCTGGAAACCACAGTATTCTGTTAAAAGCAAGGTCAAGTCTCTTGAAATCCAACAAGACAAAAGCCAACAGGTTTTTTGTGTTTTGTTTGGGCTGGGCGCGGGAGACAAGTCATTCCTCATTCGTTCCTCCCTCCCTCCATCAATTATACATCTCCCTCTACAGCAAAACTCTCTCTTCAAGAACCTAGGGCCACAGGGCTGTAGATGGAAGGGACACACCAGTCGGATTCTGCCCCGTGATAAAACAGGAAGGTGATGGCATTTCAGACACGGGCAGGAGAAGCATGTACGGAAGGGTGGAGCGATGCAGGTGGGATCAGAGAGGGTCGGCTCTCAGCCCAGCTCCAGCTCTTGCTAGCCAAGAGAGGCACTTTGGATAAGTCCCTTAACCTCTCCCTGCCTCAGAATCCCCTGAGTGACATGGGAATCTGTTCAGTGATGCTGTACCATGTATCCCCTGGGTGGGTGGATTAAATGAAGCGATAGGCCTGGAGGGCCATGCTCAGGGCCAGGGTACACAGTAGCTGCTTAGCAACTAACTGCAACTTCCCTTCATTTACTTCATCCATCAGGATATAAAAGGAACCTCAGTCAGAACTCTTGTGGTTCAGTAAATCACTGCTTCCCATCACTCGGTGTAAGACATCCGCTATTTATGAAAACAAATGCCCTTGTAGCTGATTTTATATACAAGTATCTTTAATGATCAAGGCTGGTTAATAAAAGGAGTTCTATAAAAGGGAGCTGATCTAAGAGACAAATTACGTTTCTGAACCCGGGAACTTATACTCTTCAACAGACAGGGCAAAAGCAAAGTAAGAGGACACAACTCCACGAGGTTAAAAAACATTCATTCACTCATCCATTCATTCAATCTTCCATCCACGTGTTTGAGTAAATATTTTTTGAGCACTTAGAATGTGCTGGCAGGACAACAGGGAACAAAACAGGACAGTCCTTGCTGGCATAGGGCTTATCGTCTAATGGAGGGAGAGAGAGAATAAACTAGTAAAAAAGACACAAGGATTTCAGGTAAGTCCTATGCAGACAATAAAACAGACAGATGGGATTGAGAGAGACTGGGGTGCCGATTCAGCTGACAAGTGGAAGCAACAGGATGCGCAGGGAGGGCTTCCCAAATGACGCGTGAATTAAGACTCAATGATAAGAACGAGCCAGACACACAAGGACTTGGTGAGGAAACTTCTCAGCAAAGGGACTCTTCTATGCAAAAGCTGGACACTGAGCCTAGGACAAGCCCAGGACATACGAAAGACAGAAAGAAGGCCGGTGCGGAGAAGGGCAGAGGGGAAGATGAAGGAAGCAGGGGCGGCCCTGGGCCCACAGCAAGAATTAGAGTTTCACTTCAGCAACTTGGAGCCCAAATTTTGTGTCCAAATTAAAATCAGTTCAAGTGGCCACATGATTTAGAAATAAACAATTTTTTAAAACCTCCTCCAGGAAAGAGAGACCACAAAGACAAGACTGCATCCTTCTGAATAAAGATAGAGAACTGAATACCCTTAGAGCTTAATGCAGGCTCAGCACACAATATGCTCTCAACAAATGTGTGCTGAATGGATGCCACGCAAAAGCGATTTCAACTGTATACATGGCGAGCATGCAGTTGCTTGCAAAACCCTGGACGAGAGGGGTGAGAGGACCGAGAAAGGGAAGTGAAAATAGACCAAAGCCCATCTGATGCCGCAATGCCGGTTACACTCTTATAGCACTCAATCCCTCCAGAGGACACAGGCTCAAAATGTAGAACCTCAAACATATTGAGATAAACTCATGGGTGCCAGATGCATAATGAGTTACTAAGGGAAACCAGGGTGGCCTCATTTTGAAATCTGACATGAGGAAGACAAGCCGCCCCTGCCCCACAGGCCCCCTGCCTGAGCCAGAACCCAGGACTGACCCAGAGCCTGAGCTGTTCTCATTGGCTAAGCCAGTAACATTAATTATTCCCTGAAAAGGAAAATGAACTTTCAAGATGTCAGATGCCCACGGTCAGGGTAAAGCCATGGGCAGCCCTGCGCAGGGAAGACAGCACCTTGTAACTGACTTTATGGGAATATACGGGCTTGTCTCTCCTCTGCTTCTAGAGGGCTAGAACCGCGTCTAACACTCCCACCACTCCCAATTACGCCAAGTGTCCTTCTTATGTGCACCAGGAGCTCAGACGTTTGTTGAATGAATGAATAAGCACACAACTGAGGCAGTCCATTCTGACAAAGCAACATGGCCCTGAATAAGATCCCTGGAGTTACAAGCAATGAGAGCAAGACAGTAAGAGCACACTATAGGTGGGAACCAGCCACACAAGGAAACGGCAAAGAGGACTAGGAAAGAAACATTTTTAAGGACACTTGATCCAATACTTGAAGGGCTGTCACATGGGAAAGGAATTAAGCACGTTCTATCCAAAGCCCCAGAAGCCAAACTACGACTGAATTCAAGGAAGAACTTTCTCCTAGCAGAGGGTTTGCCAGGCTGTGTTTAGTGGAATGCTAGCATTCCAGGGTTGGGGATGGGTGGGGGATGAGGGGAAAGAGTCCAAATGATTGCACAGGAAAATATGTTTGGGAATTTGAGTTAATCCAAGGTAATGGATATTCTTACTGAAGGGCATGGCTTTCAGCCCTTCTCAAATTTATGTGGCTCCAAATGGCTTTTCATAGGATGCTACAAACATCTCACAGAGTCTCTACATTCCAAGTTCACCTCTGAGGAGAAGATGAATTAGAGCTGTCTGATAAAAACACCTTACAAAGGAAGGAGTGTCACACCAGCACTTGAGTACTTTTAGGGTGCAGAATTCAACACTGCATAGATGATACAAATGCAATCAGAGTAGAAAACTAGAATGATGGGTTCATTCTCACATTGACTTTCATTTTGAATGACCAAGTAGCAGACGAAAAGGCCCAGTTACAAGTGAGGACACAGACTCGCCGTCCCCTCCCACCACTTGGTGTCCAAATGAGTGTGTGACCTGGATATGACAAAGGGATCCTCAAAGCCATCAGTGCTGTTCTGGGGAGCTTAGGGACAGGATGAGTTCTTGCCAGAGCCCACCTTGACTCTCCTCATGTAGTATTTTCTAGAAAATATTGCCTGCCACCTTCCTCCCATGTACCTGTACATTCTGTAAATATTCACTGGGGGCCTTCCATTGACCGGCAGTAGCGAGCAAAACCAGGAAAGGTACTGCTTCATGACTGCCTCCTGGGGAATTCAGACAATAAAACATATTGCACAAATAATAATTTGATCGAGGTTTTCCATACATGTTACAAAGGAAATGAATGGTACAAAGCAACGTAAGTTACACAGAGAACTTATCCAGTGTAGGATTTGAGGTTGTGTTCCCTAAGAGAGCACAGAGACCATGTTTTGCAGACACTCAAATGTGCAAGTCCTAAACATTCCATTGGAAAACCATAGCCCAGTGAGGCTGGAAAAGGTCACACAGCACCTCCTCCCGCCCCCCAAGAGCAGCCTCTGCTCTAGCATAATGTCATATGGATGCTCTACTTGGGACTAAGACTCAGTAGGTTTGGAGAGAGCTAAAGAGTTTGCATTTCTAACCAGGTGATTCTAATGCTGCTTCTCTGACAACCACATCAGGCAGCACTACTTCATCAGGCATTTTAAAAGACCTAAATAAATGGAGGGCTATACCATGTTCATGGACAGAGAGGCTGAATCACAAAGATGTCCGTTTTCCTCAAATTAACCTATAAGTTCAATATTCTCCCAACCAAAATCCCCACAGAGTTGTCCTGTTCTTTATTATTGTTTTTTAACTTGACAAGCTGATTCTAAATTTCACTTGGAAGACTAAAACAATTTTGGAAAAGAGCAAAGTGAGGGACTTGCCTTATGAGGTCAAGGCTTAAAATTAAACTATAGGTATAGTATTGATACACAGTTAGCAAAAGAGATGGGCAGAACAGAGAGCCCCTAAACAGACATGCGCTTGTAGGAAAACTTTATATGGAAGATGGCATTACAAATCAGTAGGGAAAGGATGAACAATTCAGCAAATACATACATATATATATATATATATATATAAATAGCTGGATTCCTACCTTGTACCATATGCAAAAAGAAAATTGCAGGTAGATTATATTCTTCAATGTGAAAAAACAAAACTTTAAAATTCTTAAAAGAACCCCGCCCCCCAAAAAAAAAGAAAACCCAGAAAAAAATTTTTTTCACAACTTTGGGGTAGGGAACTATATCTTAAATAAGACACCAACTGTGCAAACCAAAACAAAAACTATTGGCAAATTTGAATTCAATACAATTTATGCCATACATAAACAAGAAAGAAAAGCCACACACTAAGAAAAGCTATTTGCAGCATGGGTACTAATACCTACAATGTATCAAGAACTCCTACCTATGAGAAAAGAGAAAAGGATATGAGCAGGAAGTTAATGGATGAGGAAACCCAAATGGAGCAAAAAAAAACCATGAAAAGATGCTCAACCTCACAATTAGAGAAATGCAAATTTAAAACAGTGAGATACAATTTCATATCCATTACACTGGCAGAACTTAAAAACTCTGACCAGAACAAGTGCCTAGGTCTAGAATGGGGAGCAGTATAAATTCTCATTCTACTCTTGTTTGGAGAGTAAATTACAACAATTCCTTTAAAAAGCAATTTGACATAATCTGATAAAACTGACAATGCATGAACCCTACTTCCCAGTAATTCCCCTCTTAGGTATATGGCCTAGAAAACTTCATTTGTGCAGAGAAGCACAAACAAGACATTCACTCAGCGTGCTTAATCATAGTGGGAAATGGGAGACAGTCTAAATGCCCATCAAGAGGAGGCAGGTAAACACAATGTAGTCTCTTTATATATGGAAATACTATACAGCAGGAACAGAATGAAAGAAGCGAAGCTACATGTATCAATATGGAGACCATCTCAAAACCAATATTGAGCAAAGAAACAAAGCTATAAGAAAAAAGTGAGTAATAGATACCATTAATATAAAATTTTAAAACGTGCAAGAAAGACTTAGCAATTATTTGGGAGATATACATAATATGTACATATATGTATATATGCACATAATATGTATGTATAGAGGGAAGTATTTTATTTATATTAATATTTATATAAATAAGTTATATATATAATTATAAACTCATGTTCTTTACATTCATTTTATAGAATGATAAATCTAAACTCAGCATAATGACCTCTAGAGAGGGAAGGAGAAGAATGGTATCTGGGAATAGAATAAAAATCATTCAAAAAACCACCATCCCTCCACACTATCATTAAAGTAGGGGAGGGTCTTCAATGAAGCCAGACCTTTCCAGATTAAAAAGCCTCAGAAAGCCTTTAGCCACACTTCAACCCACAGAGGAAACTTCTCTTCAATTCCTGGGGCACTGCACAATTCGGCACATTCACAATATAAATCATGTCCTCTAGGGGTGTGCAGTGAACAACTTATACAACAGTACGTAGCAGCTCTCGTAAGTCCAGGGCCACAGACCCCTTTGGAATACTGATGAAAAATGCCCATCTCTGGGAAAATGCCCACCCACACAACTACTGCCTATAATGTCTGTGTATTCAGGCACCTTCCCAACAACCATCAGCAGCCCTTCGTTGGTCAAACTCTTCCAGGAACAAGGGCTTACAACCTTCGGAAGTACTTGCAGACAACTCTGTGAGACTAAAGCTCTTCCTGAGTACGTTGAAAACCTGCCTCTTGACAACCTCTACCCATTAATGTCGATGTACTTCCTTTCCGCAAGACATTGCTGCTACTGAGAGAAAGCTAACCTGTCCCCCTGGAGACTTCTGCTTTCCAGGATAAATATATTCTTGATTTAGTTTATTGCAAACATGCCAAATCTTCTCTTTTGTTAAAAATGAATTTTTAAACTGCCCATCATTTTACCAAGCACTTCTTGTCCCAGTAAGTAAATAGGCATGCTGACATGTCATCAAAGAACAAGAAAGCATTTCTCTCAGCTGCCCCTTTGGGAAACCTCTTAAGATCTCCATTCTGGCTTCCAAAGCAGCCAGATGCCCACAGAAGCCAGGAAGTACAAGGCTGGAGGCAGGGTCAGGCTTTTTCCAAGGGTGGGGGCGACGTTAACTGAGTACCACCAAGACAGAGCCCCCCGGGCCAAAGGAGACAAGGTGTTTCCACTTACTCCCAAAACTCCATGACGGGAGAGGTGGCATTCTGTAGGGACACATGGCTGTGGTTGGTTGCGTTCAGTTTCTGGAACTCCACGCAGTTTTCTACAGTGGAAACAAGACAAGAAACACAGGAAAATTACCCTCCGGGAGGGCTGGATCTTGGAAAACCTTCAGGGCCGATGGTGCAACCAAGCAGTTTCACCCAGCCCCTCCAGGTAAACATGCCTCAGAGACCACTGTGGGGAAAATCAATCACTTACAAACAGTTTAAGAGGGAGGCTTGGCTTGATTCAAACAGGAGGAGAAGTTGTGGGGTCAGGGTACCTCCTCTCTCCTATTCCCACGAATATGGCCTTTCCAATTCTTTCCTCTGGCCTGGTTCTTGAATCTTTCACCTTTTCCACTTCGCTGCCTAAGGCCTGTCCATAGCATTTACCTGTTCTGCTCAGTGGCCCCGGCAGGAACAAGGGGGCTAAAGGGGGGCGTCAGCCATGGTGTCCCTAGGCCAGTAATGCAGGTGAGACTCAGTTTTTCTCCATGGAAGAAGAGGCTAATGTCACAGCTGCCTCATAAAGACCTGATGACTGGATGAAATAACATCCAAATGTGTAAAGAATCCCTAATTCTTTCATCATTCCCTCAATCCAGGAAAGGATTTATTGAATACCTCTTCTCATTTCATGAAACTTGATGACCAAGAGAGATTTGAATCTCAAGTTAAAAACATCTGAGTGTTCATTCTTTAAGGCCCAGATCAGCACATTAAACTCTCCTCCAAGAAGCCTTCCGTGATCTCCATCTCCTGAATTCTAAGAAAGTTAGAATTTAAAGGTCTTTCAAGGAACCTCCTTCTCCACGCCCTTTATTTTGAAGAGGAGGAATCAGGGTTCAGAAGTAGTCAAGGGACCCCACCCACACCTGTTCCCCCCCTCACAAGTCACCAGCCAGTTAGGAGAAGAAAACGGAATCAACTCCAGCCAAGGCTCCACCTCCTTTGCCATGGTTATCGCCTGGTTCTGTCTGCCACCATGGGATCTGGGTCTCCTTCCTGCACCTCCCTGTTCACAGAGCTACCTCAGTCACCAGACTGTGAGCTCCCAGAAGACAGGGCCTCCTGCATCCATGCGCTTCAAAGCCCGTGCACCCAGCATGGTGGCCAGCACGGAGCCCGTGTTCAGCCTCACTCTGGCCCTTTGCTCTCCTCATGTGCGCACGAGCCCTCCAACTCCATCTATAATCTCCAGAACAGGAAGCCTTCCTACATGTGATGTTTCACACAAGTGTTCACACGCCTTCAGAGAAAAGGGAATGCAATCAGTGGAAGAAAGCTTTGCAGCCCACTGGGGAAAAGTTCCCCAAGTGTCTGCCCCCTTCCCACTTCTCTGGGCAAGTGCTAACCATATTAGGAAAGGAGATGGTCTGTGGGGTCCACAGACAGTCCTAAAAGAAGTCTGAGAACCTAATATTATAGGCAAAATGCCTGAATGTACACTTGTGCCTTTTTCTGGAGAGAAGCCCTTAGCTTTGATCAGATTCTCTAAAACAGTGTTTCTCAAATTTATTTTCTAGAGTAAAAAAATGTCTCAGACACCCAAGGTTGACATGGTATTTTTTATTAAAATGACATTTAATCTTTTACAAATAAGTAATGAATTATAAAGTCTTTGTGATTATAGTATTCAAACACCTATAAAACCAGAATTTACAAGTTAAATACCAACTATACTATGTAACCAACACAATTCAAATTGATAGCATAAAATGGATGTGTATGATAATGCCATCTTGTGAAATTAAATCGATTTCCCAACAGAAAAACAGAACTGACAGGTAGGAGGCAGGGTCTATGGAATTAAGCTTGGGTATTTTTCCATGCACTATTTGAGATTCAATTCTACCACCCTTTTTCTCCGGTCACACATCTGCAAAACCTTCGTTCCTACAGTTTGTTGCATTCTTGGCTGGACTTAGTATCAATGATCATTTATGAATTAAATCTTTCTGCTCTTTTTCCCTTGGCCACTATCATCCTGTTCACCAAGAATGCATCTTAAACTGTAAACATGGACAAAGTCAGGCACTGAGATCCCCCAACCGTCCTCATTTATAAGGTGACTGTGCAGATGATCCAGAACATGCACATATTTTTAGAGTATCCTCAAAATAAAGATGCACAATTAAATTGCCATGGAGGACTCACAGCCCTCCAAGAATATGTCCTTGAATTTTAGTTTGATAAACAAGACCCCACAAAATGTGGTGGGTGGGGGAAAGCAAGGCAAAGTCATGCAGGGAGAGAAGTTGGTTCACAGCATTTTCTTGGTCTAATGCCCACTCTTCCTTCTGCTGGTGACCAACATCCTACCCAGTCTTACTGTGTCTCAGCTTTCAGGATGACTGGCCGCTTCCAGGGACAACCTAACCACAGGTTACAACACAGATGGCGAACAGGTTAAAGCATGTGTGTTGATTCCAGTCAAAAGGTGGTGGCTGCCTAGACTACTGAGCAGAGTTCTGAGGCCAAGACTAGACTCAAAAGGAAAGTGTTCTACAATCGACTAGTGATGTCTGCACTGAGCACAGCCTCCAAAGACAGGGGTTGAGAAGTATTTGCCTTCCCTAGATTGTAAGATTCAATCCTGACAGGATGACAAACTGATAAGTAAACAGTGTATTAGAATCCAAAGTAATATAAAAAGTTACCCATTCAAGGCAGGAGGAAGGTGGTGAATTCAAGTATCTACCTGGGTGGGACAGGTAGAGTAAATGAGCAATGTGAGCTGGGTGGGGACTGTGGCCAGCTTGAGGACAGAAGCTTCAAGCAAAGGCAACAGACGGTTCTCAGCTGCAGCCATTGCTGCCAAGTAAGAATGTGGGAATGTGGCTCTGGTTTCGTCAGATCTTTTTATTTTTCAAGAGAATCTGAAAATCCGGATTTTCATGTCAAGCCTTCTGACTTTTCAACCAAAGACATTTTTGAAATTTGCTGGTCACTGATCTAAAGCCTAACTGGCTGACAGGCCCCCTGTCTGCAACCCTTGATCTAGTCTAACCCTTTCATTTTACAGAGGAAAATCTGACACTCAGAGGCAGGGCTGCAATTGCAGCCCAAACCCCTGAATCTCAGTTTAGTACCTCTTCCTTGCATCTCCACTCTGTGCAGGAAGGGTTCAGTCTCTGTATTTGGCAAAGCAAGGAAAGAGCATCACAATTCTTCTCCCTGTGCCAATCCCTGGGCCAGTGCTCAGCTGAGGTTCAGAGCTGAAGAGTGTACAGAACAGGTACACTTTCAGTGGAATCTGGACTCATGGCAAGAGACACGACATGCCACCAATCCCAGGTCCCCCAGCAGGACCATCAGAGAGACCCTCCCTGGAGGCCATACCTGTGTTCCATTCGTGCCCACAGGTGGCCCAGGGGAGCTCGGTGGTGAAGCAGTTGCTCAGGTAGAAAATGGCCCATGCCAGGATGATGATGTAGTACACATTGAGATGGGCCTCAATCACCTGCGTTGCATAGCCAATGCCTGAAAGAACAAAGGAAAGGCAGTGATTTGTCTCTCTCCGCCTCGTTAAAAGCTGTGCCCTTCACAATCTGACATCACCCAGGAACCCTTTTACTTTCTTGTTAACTCAGCACTTACCTTCAAATAAAGGGCACACTTTCCTCCAACACGTAATGCCACCTTCACTCGTAAATTGTCCCAGAGCTGTTTCCAGGAAAAAAACAGGAATCCCACAGCATATAAAAAACACCACATAGGGAATCAGGAATGCCCCTGAAAGGATACAAAGTAAGCGAAGGAGGTTAAAATTGCCTCTACCACTTCACGTTCAGCCCTTTAATAAGCACCTACTAGAGGCAATACATCATGTGCTCTGAGCTTGAGTTCAAGTTCCCGCTACGAGGACCGGAGTCAGAAAATGTGAGCCTGGGTTTGTGCTCTCTGCTGCCTACTCCCTTGAGTAAGTTTATGTCACATCTCCCAGCCTCAACTTCTTCAACTGTAAAATAGGGCTTTAAGACTTAATACCTGCACCACTTATGTCACAGAACTGTTGTGCAGCTAAGATGATAAGAAATTGTGTTATATGCTTGATTCTTTTATTTATGCATTCTACCCTCCAGCGCAGGTCAAATTCATTCCCTCCCTGAAAGATACATTCTTCTTTTTTATTCTAAAGTAACCTCAACAGGCCAGGGGAGGGGGAACTCTTCTGACTTGGGAAGTGACCTGCCAAAAGTCTTCATAAAGAAAGGCATTCTCAAGGAGATATACAATGAGCAGTAACAGGCCCTTGTACATGAGCCCCAAGTACGAAGGCGAGTTATGAGCAGTTCGTAGCAAGAATCTGTCCAGAGAGGCTGGCTTTGAGTCAATCTGACAAAAGACCACCGGAAGCTTTAGTGCTCCCATCTTGAAACACAATACCCACTGCCTGGGCCTTTCTGTGAAACAAATTAAAAAACTGAGGTGAACATGAGCCATTACAAGAAGAAAGGGATTTTTCCAAATCCCTCATTCTCTCTCTCTTGTCTAATAACAAAGCATGAAAATACACGCTATTCCCCACCATCTGATCTCACAAATGAAGGCTTTCACTGAAACTGCTTTTTGCTCAATGAAGTCCCTTTAACCACAGGGTTAATAGCAATGATTTTGATCAATCCTGATAATAGGACAATATTTACCAGGTTTTGAAAAGGTCTTAGTTTTCTATTTTTACAAAGTTTCACATTGGGAAAGAAATACTAAACTATTGTTGCAATTTATGAGTAGAGCTGTGTAGATTTTTTTTTTAAAGGTAAACAGTTGATTAGCAGATACCCCAACTATATTAGAGGGCAAAAAGTGTGTAAAAGAAGATAAGAGGGTCTGTTTGCTGAATACAAATCTACGTGATTAAAACAAGCCAAAGAAGTTTCCCGAATATGCTGTAATTTACCTGTGAATCCTCTAGAACCTAACAGATGACACCTTCTGAAAGCCTCGTGGCCTCTGTTCGCAAAGCTAGCCATCCTTAAGATAACTAGCTCAATATCTGTGCACCCAGCGGAGACTCTTGTCTCATTAGAGTAAAAAGAAAATGACTCATTTTTAAACTTGACTCACTACAACCTTTTTTTCATCTGAGGCAGAGTTTGTAATTAATGCAACTTACACTATTTTCTGATTTTAGGAATTCATTTTTTGTTGTTATTTCGGCATAAGAATTTCCCGTATTTAAAAAAAAAAAAAAGAAAAGAAAAAAGATGTTAAAACAGCTCTTGCCTGGGACTATCCTAAAGGGTTTCCACAGGAATCTAAGTGGACATGGCAGCTTACACAGGCTGAATGTGCAAAGAGAGGCGGATTCCCAGATGAGGGCACAGGGCACGTTCGGGGTCTTTGAGTCTGCTCCCTCTCTCCCCCTTGCCAAGCCACCAACACTGGCGGCCACTTCATTACCAGTGCAGGGCAGGCTTGGAGCAGGCTGTGCCTTCAGGATGAATGTCTCCAAAGAAAGGGCCCTGGCCAAGCAGTACTCTTTTCACTCTCCCTGCAGCTCCCCGCACAGGAAGTCCTGCTCCACGAAGCCTAACAGTGTGGTCCCTGCCAACCTCTGAGCCACCTTCAGTGGGGTCTGGGGATCTGCTGGAGGGACAGAGCAAACAGAGGGAGGAAAACACAGACACAGACGTCTCCTTGTAGAAACTGTGCCACTCAAGGTTTCACAAAGTTCTTTGTCATGGAACTGCCAGCTGTCCTGCTGATATGACAGGTCGGGGGCTCCTAAAGCCTGAAGCCCCTTCCTTGGGCTGGGAGATTTGAGGACTCACTGCTGCATCTCCACCAAACTGACTCGGACACGTTGTCTCTAGAAACAACTGTCTCATCACCTTCTTTTCCTTGACCCCTGCAAGCGTTAAGCATCTTCTGAACATCCAATTATCATTGTTGCTACTTGTCATGAGTGACTCTGAGACCAGTAAAAGAAACTGTTTGGTGCCCATTTTCCCACCAGACAGTCCTGAAAATAGGCCCTAGAAAAGGCCCTACGGGCAAATGAAAGGCAGGGAATCAAACAGCAATGCCTCACCTAAAAGTTCACCCTGTTGCAATCCAATCCCACTTTAAAACCAGGCCTTTGGTGTCAGAATCCCATCTTTACCCTTTATTAAATGAGTGACTTCTCTGGCCCTTAGTTTCCTCATCTGCAAAACGGGTACAGCACTACCTGCAAAGATGACTGTAGGATGAAATGAGATGATGTACGTAAAGTTTAGTACGGAGGCTGGCGTTTCAACAAGCGTTCAAAACCCGAGCCTACTCAGATTATGAGCCCCTTTCCTTCATGCAGGTTTCCAGTCAGGAAAGCTGAAGCTCAAAGGGGCTGTCTCCTGCCCCAAACATGAAGGGCTCCTCGTCTCGGTCTGCACCTCACGCTGGGACAGAACACACCTGGCGGACAAGTCCCCGCGTGCTAGCAGGTGGTACACGCAGGTGCGCAGCGCGCATGCGCACTGGGACGGTGCGCCTTGCCCAGGGGTAAGCTCGCTCGCCAGGTGGCCCGGGCCGGCGTTCTACGCGAGGGTCCTCCTACACGCAGGTGCGGGAGGGGTCTCCGCGCTCACTCCGAGCTCCCCGCCCCCACAGGGCTGGCTTCCCCCAAAGCATTCTCCTCAGGGCCGCGCGCCGCCTCACCTCCGCCGTTCTTGTAGCACAGGTAAGGGAAGCGCCACACGTTGCCCAGCCCGATGATTTCCCCTGCCACGCTCAGCACGAACTCCACCTTGTTATTCCAGTGGCCGCGCTCGTGGACTGCCTTGTCGCGCTTGTCGCGCGGGTCGCGGGCGGACGCCGTGCCCCCGCTGCCGCCACCCAGCACCTCGGACTCCCGCGCCTCCTCGGCAGCCTTCCCGTTGCCCAGAGGCAGCGCCTTCTCCGCCGTCATGGCCGCGCTGGCTGCCTCGTGCGCCGGCCAGCTCTGCGCCGCCGCCCCGGGCGGGCTGGCTTTTCAGGAGGCGCGAGCAGGCGGGAGGGGGAGGCAGGGGGTGGAGCTGAGGGGCCGGGCCGGGCCAGCGCAGGGACGGGGACGCTGCGCGGCGGCCCGACGGCCCGGCCTGCCCGGCGCCCGCGTCGCCTCAGCCGGGCTAGGCCGGGCCCGGGAGCCCCGCGAGCACCTTGCGCGCGCCGAGGACCTTGCGCGCGCTACCCCTTCCTTCTCATGTCCTACCCACATGGCCTCTTAAGAGTGGAAGGGTGCATTCAGGCCTAGGCTGGGCTCCAGGCACCAAGCCCTTGAAGTTCCACCACTCTGTAACCTCCAACCTCCTGGGCCTCAGTTTCTCATCTCTAATAAGAGAAGTGGCTGTAGAACAGGCTTCTCCGACTTTAACGTGCACACCAAGCACCTGCGGATCTTGTTAAACTGCGCATCCTGATCCAGTGGGTGGGGCTGGGCTGGAGCTTTGGCGTTTGGAACATGTGGCCAGGTGATGCTAATGCTGTTGGCAGGCACCACACCTGGAGGAAGAACGGAGTAAATGAACTCCAGGTTTCTTTCCAGTGCTCAGACTGTGAGCTCCCCTAGGGAAGGGACAACTCCAGATCTGGTCCATCCTGGCGCCCACTGCTCTAAACACAGTGACTCAGGACAGTGTGGCAGTTAAGAGCTCCTGTCCAGACTGGCAAATCTAATTTGAATCTCATGCTCCACCTATCTTAGTCTTCTTAGTCTCGTGAAGAAGTCATCTGACCTCTCTGCCTCAGTTTACTGATTTGCAAAAAGGAATACCAACAGTGCTTTTCTTATGAATTTGTGTGAGTTAATAAGAAAATGCTTATAAAGTATTTAGTGTATTCGAAGTGCTCTATGAACATTAGCGATTATTAGTATTATCATACAATGTGTGGTCACTCAAATATATTTGTGCATATTCTTGTTTAATATCTGTCTTTCCACTTAATTGAAAGGATGGTGTACACTGTCTTGTTCATTATAACAGGTACAGAAGCTAGCACAAGACCTAGAACATAGTAGATGCTTACTAAATATTTGTGGAGAGAAGAAGGAAAGGCCAGAGGAGGGAAGGGAGGAAGGAAAAACAAAATCAAAAGAAGATTAGGTCTGCAAGGGGCCACAGAGATAATCAGACCCACCTCTCATTTCACAGCCCTGAAGCCCAGCCACATGAACTGTCGCTAACACCACCCACTGAGCTCTCCATCCATCCCTTGGAGCTCCCCGGAAGCACTGAGGAAGAGCCTCCTTATGTTGTGGCCTCAGCTTCTCCTTCATTCTAGCTAACAACTGCTCAAATCTCTCCCCACCTCCATGCCCCCCAGAAAACCTTCCAGCCACCATCTTCCCCTTTCAAGCTTCCTTCCTCCCCTCCCCCTCACTATCATATTTCTTGAAAGAGTGAGTTTACATGCAGCCTGCCCTATCTTCACCTCCCACTCATTCCTCAGCCCACAGCAATCTGGCGCCCACCCCCGCCACTCCCCTGAAAATGCTGCCTGTGAAGTCCTGGAAGCACTCTTAAAGTGGCACATCCTACAGTTCCTTGTCCATCGCCATCCTGCCTGACCTGTAGGTAACTTTCTGCACCATTATTCCCATCTTTCCCTCTTAAACTTCACACCTCCTTGGTTTCCTTGGTACTGCCTGCCTCTGTTACTGGTTCTCTCTCTGCTTCTCCAGTCTTCCTCTCTTTACACTCAAATTGGGTCTTTCTCACGCCGTTAGCCATCCAACTGAATGCTGACAGCTCCCAAACCTCCACTCCCAGGTGCTGGCCAGCATATACTCAAAAGCAGGGGTCCTGCAGAGGGTTAGGGTGAGAGTGAACTGAACTCAGGTAGATGCAGGCTCTGCCCCTTATTAGCTGTGTTACCTCTGCTTCAGGCTCCTCCTCTGTAAAGTGGGGTTAATATGAATTCTGACCTCATGGGGTGGGTGTGAGGATAGAAACCTTGAGCACGGTAGGTGCCCTATGAATAGTATTTATTATTTTTATTGTGATCATGATGATGATGATGGTGATGATGCTGATGTTGGTGATGGTGATGTCATTCCCTTGCTTAGAAGTCTTCATAGGCCCTTCTTTTCCTACAGGATACAATCAAATCGCTGACCCTGGCATTTTGAATTACCACCACAATCTGATTATCCCAGACTTTCCTTCTAAATTAATTCCATCTTCTCCCATGCTAAAGGTCCACATCAGTATCTTCATTTTCTTTGCAGTGATCCTCAATGCTGCACATAGAATGGCCAATCAAGATCGTCTTCGATCTTCGTGGTCCCTGCACATAATAGGCACCTAGGAGTTCGTTTGTTAAATGAACAGCTACATCAAAAGTTAGAGATATATTCCTGGATTTTATTATTGCAATATTAGGCTATACCCCAGAATCTGTGTAAACCTCCTTTGAATCTAATTACATTTTCACTTTGTACAGCTGCTCAGCATAATTAGCTACAGGAATTGACTTCCTCTGAGCAGCTATGATTTTACAAGGCCTGCTTGGGAAGTAACGTGAACCAGCAGCACAAGAGGGCAGGGACCCCCCCCCCCCATTTCTGCTGATGAGTTCTGTGGCCTCGGGTACTTCCCCTAGCCTCTGAGCTTTGGTGTCCTCAGTTCATAAAATGAGGCTGATTGTCGTCATCTCCCATGGTGGTCTTAAAGATGAAGGAAGACCATATGCGGAGAGCATTGTACAAATACTAATGTCCCAAACTCACCTCTCAAGTTTTAACATTTCCCTTTATGAAAGTTAACCAGGTCAGTGTCCTCCTGTTAGAATTTAGTAAATAAATATAATATTTAAAGTCCATCCCCATGATTATTTCATGGCTCCTGAAAAGGCTTCGTCTTTTTCTCTGTCTTTATCCAAAAGAGACTGCATCTCCCTTATCATGTCACAGCCTCAACTCTGGACCTTTTCTATTTGGTTATTTCTTTGTTTAGGTTCAGTGACCTGACGAGCACACACCATGTCCATGAGGTAGATGTGCTTAGGTTGGAGCACAGATGGGGATATGAGCCAAGTCTCATTTCCAGAGCTGGTCCTGATGCAGGATAGCATAGTGGTTAGGAACGTGGGCTCTGCAGTCATACTTCCTGGGTTCAAAGCCCAGCTCCACCACCTTGGCAAACTCCTCTCAGCCTCAGTTTCCTTATCTGTAAAATGAGGGTACTAATAGTATCTGCCTTTTAATTGCTACGACGGTTGAATGGGTTAGCATTTGCTAACTTGGATTTGTGCCTGATATAGACATTTTGTTAAATAAATATAGAAATAGTCTTCAGAGAACAGAAATGTCATGACTCCCTATTCCCTTCTTGGGCTAAGCATTCAAAGTCTTTTCTAGAAACAGCAGTTGCTGTCCTGAAGGCCTGGTTAAACTTCAGGATTGCTCATTCATTCATTCACCAAATAACTATGGCTCTTCAGTTGTTTTTCAGATACCACGTTGGTCATGAGGGGACAGGCACAAGGCCTGCCCCAGTGGGATGCTGGAACCAGCTCAGACCACCTGGTGAAAGCTGATGATTAAGTTTTCAGGGATTTTGCAAGGCACAGTTATTGGTAGCTTGAACTCTGTCGTGGTGGTTCTATTTACACCCATGGGACTCTGCTGACACTACAGACACTACCAATCAGCTCCACCCCAGTCAGCCAGTGTACCACCCACTGTTATGGGAGGAGACAGCTGCTAGTCAAGTAGTCACAGCAATGACTGGGAAGTTGGTGCTATGTACCGCGGAGGAGAGGTTTGCGGTGCTGAGAGACATTGTAACTGAGAGGTTGGACCTTGTCAGGAGGTCAGGGAGAGCTCCCTGAGCAAGTGACAGGTGAGCCGCAGCCTGAAGGGACAGGAGCAGTGACCTGGATGAGGAGGGGTTTGGGGTCCTGAGTAGTGATCTCGAGGGCTGGGGCTGGAGCACAGAGTGCAACAGGATGTGCCTGAAAGGGAAGAGTTTTTAGAAGTGAGCAACATGAGCAGATTTGCATTATAATGAGATTACTGTGACTGCAGTGTGAACAGTGGATTATGGGGCAGGGTGGGGGCAGTGAAGAAGCTACTGCAGTGGTCCCAGGCAGAGATAATGGCAGCTTAGAGGAGGGAGGGGACAGTGGAGAGTGACAGAAGAAAGTGGAGTAGGGTGATATGG
>RJWK010028157.1:9735-26098 GCA_004363435.1 Platanista minor | reverse complement strand
GACCTAGAGTCTGTCATACAGAGTGAAGTAAGTCAGAAAAACAAATACCGTATGCTAACACATATATACGGAATTTTTAAAAAAATGGTTCTGAAGAACTAGGGGCAGGACAGGAATAAAGATGCAGATGTAGAGAATGGACTTGAGGACATGGGGAGGGGGAAGGGTAAGCTGGGACAAAGTGAGAGAGTGGCATGGACATATATACACTACCAAATGTAAAATAGACAGCTAGTGGGAAGCAGCTGCATAGCACAGGGAGATCAGCTCGGTGCTTTGTGACCACCTAGAGGGGTGGGATAGGGAGGGTGGGAGGGAGATGCAAGAGGGAGGAGATATGGGGATATATGTATATGTAAAGCTGATTCACTTTGTTATAAAGCAGAAACTAACATACCAGTGTAAAGCAATTATACTCCAATAAAGATGTTAAAAAAAAAAAAAAAAAAGAATCCACCTGCTAATGCAGGGGACACAGGTTCGAGCCCTGGTCTGGCATGATCCCACATGCTCCAGGGCAACTAAGCTGGTGCGCCACAACTACTGAGCCTGTGCTCTAGAGCCCGCGAGCCAAAACTACAGAGCCTGAGTGCCACAACTACTGAAGCCCACGTGCCTAGAGCCTGTGCTCCATAACAAGAGAAGCCACTGCAGTGAGACGCCCGTGCACTGCAACGAAGAGTAGCCCCCACTCACTGCAACTAGAGAAAACTGCACACAGCAGCAAAGAACCAAAGCAGCCAAAGTAAATAAATAAAATATATAAATTTATTTTTTTAAAATGCTATAAGAGAGCTCAGTGTCTGCCTAAGAAGTAACACAGTGCATTCCTCAATAGAGATTAAAGTTGAAGCAATCTGTAGTATCGATGAGGCAATCTTTTTTTTTTGTTGGGGGGGAGGTTATGATAACTGTGTTAGATAAAGCAAAAGTTGCATACAATTTTTCAGTTCTACCACTAGATGTATCCATCTTCTTACCAACTTACTCATCTTCTTACCAACACAAGACAGAAATCTCCAGTGCATAATTTGTGCAAAGCTTAATGTTAGGCACTCCAGATGATCAAAAATAAGATGCAGTTGATGTTCTAAACATCATAGTAGTCTGGTGGGGATAAGACAAGAACTCAAGAATCTGTATTTCAAAGCAGAATATAAATGTCAAAATACAAATGAGAAGTTCTATGGAAACTTGAAAGAAAGAATAACTCCAAAACATTAGCAGAAGATTTTTGGATGAGGTAGCATTTGAATTTTGAAGTTCAAGTAGCATTTCAACTGACTGAGGTGGAGAGTGTTGGATAAACAAACACAGAGGTGGGAAAGCATGATAATGTGTTCTTGGAACACCAAGAGATAAGACTTGAGATGTAGTGTAGGGTTATATTGTTTTAAATGCCGAGTTGAAGAGATTATAATTAATTCAATCAGTGATGGAGGTGCCCCCCCCCCCCCGCCCCGCCATCCCCACCCCGACCCCGGTTCTTTGAGACACCAGTCTGTCTATAAACCAGGCTCTGCTCCTCCACATTCCTTCCTTTGGGCGGAGTCAGGATTCCCTTTCTCCCACACCTACAGCCCTCCTACCTACTAGAATATCTGACAGATGTGTTGGGGGTAGTGAAAGTGAGACAAAAAGTAAACCCAAATTCATTTTCCCCAGTTTTTCTCTTTTTATTAAGGGTACTCATGTTATTATTATTTTGACTATTTTCAAAAATTTGGCATACCGGGCTTCCCTGGTGGCACAGTGGTTGGGGGTCCCCCTGCCGATTCAGGGGACGCAGGTTCGTGCCCCGTTCTGGGAGGATCCCACGTGCCACGGAGCAGCTGGGCCTGTGAGCCATGGCCGCTGAGCCTGCGCTTCCAGAGCCTGTGCTCCGCAACGGGAGAGGCCACGGCAGCGAGAGGCCCGCGTGCCGCAGGAAGGAAAAAAAAAAAAAATTTGGCTTACCACTAAAGAATGTATATTTCATATGCTGAGAATATTCAAAAGAATAGACCACATTATGGAGGTAACTAAAATATCCACAAATGTTACTGAGTTGAGGAAGATTATTTGAACACATAGTGTATATTGCTCCAAAGAATAATGTCCAATTAGGGCAGAGATTGCAAACTGGTGACTTGGGGTCCTATCTAGCTCAAAATATGTTCTGTTGGGGCACTTCCCTGGTGGTCCAGCAGCTAAGACTCTGTGCTCCCAGTGCAGGGGGCCCAGGTTTGATCCCTGGTCAGGGAAATAGATCCCACATGCCATAGCTAAAGATCCAGCATGCTGCAGTGAAGATCCCGCACTTCACAATGAAGATCCTGTGTGCTGCAACTAAGACCTGGCACAGCCAAATAAATAAATATTATATATATATATATATATATATATATATATATATATATATATATATATATATATATATGTGTGTGTGTGTGTGTGTGTGTGTGTGTGTGTGTTTTGTTACATTTGCACAACATTAAATTTTTTTTTGAGTTAATTGATATTACTTTACAAATCATGAGGCTTTCACATGCAATTTAGATTTCTGGCTTCTCTTCAAATATTGTAAAATTTCACAGCAAGGCATCCCCATTCCCATTCTGCATAGTCAGCTGGAGCTGTGTAGAGACCACCACCACCCCCCCATTCAGTAACACACCCCCTCTCTAGTTTCCATGTGCCCTGCTCCCTTCTGTAATACATAGGATCTGCTTTCCCATTTATATTACCTGTCTGGCCCATAGACATTTGATTTGTGTGATCTCTATGTCTGCGCATTTGGATCTGCAGATTTTAGTATCTTTGTTGGACTGGTCATCACCAGTCATTACACACTGATGTTCTCAAACTCTTTCCTGCATCCACATTTTGGTCGGTGTGTAAAATTGATTTTGTTGCAACTGAGCATATATGCCATCGATTCATTAAACTAAGTGGGTTGTGTGACTTGCTATTGAATCGGGTATAATCTTCTACAAGAAAGAGGTAAGAGACAAAGTGCAGAATCCAGAAAGATCACATGATTAATGGAACACCGGAGAACTTTGCCCCATGAGTATATAAGGGCAGCAAAAAAATGTCTATTCAGGTAACAATACAATGAATTCAATAACTATGGGTGCTCTGGTGGTGAGATATTTTGAAATATATTAATGTGTTTTTTACTTCTGTACTTCTTTGGCTATGCCTTCCCCCCTAATTTAGTCTTCATTGCCTTAAGAAGGATTAGGATATTTTTTAGCAGGAATGCAAAGTCATTGTTTAATCTTGAAGCCCATTTCAGAAGCAAGAGTCTTGAAAGCCAGGTGTATAGTCAGGGTCTAAACAGGAAAACAGAAATCCCTTTAAGAACTTACAGTATAGGAAAATTGACTTAGGTAACTGGGTTTACAGGAGATGGAGTAGGTGAGAAGCCAGAGACTGGATGGTGAAGTCACCCAGAGATGAGCAACATTAGCAAGACTGGAGGGACAAAGGGAGGAGACTGTCGCTACAGGAAACTGGATCCACAGTGGAGTAAGGCAGCTCCTGCCAGAGGTACCGCAGAGGCAGGGAGAAATATTTAGAATTCTCCCTTCCCATCCCGGCCCCATCTCCTGCTAGTGTCATCCAGTGGCTGAACCCAGCCAGAGTCAGTACGATGGGGACCTGCAGGCATCCAGAGCCCCCGGAGAGATGGACAGGGGCAGGACCAGAGAGCACTAGAGGGCAAGCAGACTCAGTGTCCACACCCCAATTACAAAGGCCAACCACTAGGGATAGAACAGGGTTTTGCTCTGTTTTGTTTTGTTTTCATCTTCCTAAACGTTCTCTTTAACTCTCGAGACCCAAAGCCTGGAGGGCTAAGTTTAGAGTCTATAACATAAACCACAGGGTATAGAACATAAGGTCATGGCAATTTCCTGTCACATAAAAAGGCTTGGGAGAAGGAGCTTGGAGGAAATACTGAGGAACACAGGATTCTCAAGCTCTGTGAACGGGGACAGGCAGGGAAAAGAAGCCTCAGCTTGAAATTCCTAGAGCAGGGGGTGCTCATGCACTATTTTCTTTTCTTTTCTTTTTTATTCCTTTATTTTTATTTTTTAAATTAATTTATTTATTTTTGTCTGTGTTGGGTCTCTGTTTCTGTGCGAGGGCTTTCTTTAGTTGCGGCAAGCAGGGGCCACTCTTCATCGCGGTGCGCGGGCCTCTCGCTATTGCGGCCTCTCTTGTTGCGGAGCACAGGCTCCAGACGCACAGGCTCAGTAGTTGTGGCTCATAGGCCTAGTTGCTCCGCAGCATATGGGATCTTCCCAGACTAGGGCTCGAACCCGTGTCCCCTGCATTGGCAGGCAGACTCTCAACCACTGCGCCACCAGGGAAGCCCCTGCACTATTTTCTGTTTGGTAATTTGGAAGGACACCACCTTAAAGAATACCCCACACCAACAATAGAGTAGCAATGGCTGGGTGGAGTGTTTAGGCAGAGAAAACGGCCTGTGATTGTGGTTTTCCATGGGTTTTCTGGGGTTATGTGTGTCGTGGACAAGATCCAGAGGCCGCGTGCCTCCATGCAGGCTGCACAACAGCTGAGAGGGTGTTATTGGGGCAGCACTGGATTCCAGCTGGGGAGCGCATACCCCTCAGCAGGGAGGCCAAGGCAAGCACCATAGGCTTCCAAGCAGGTGATGGCTAGTGGTGCGCACAGCAGAGAATGAGACACCTTAGCTGAGCAAGGTGTCGTCTTAGGCCAGCAAGGGGCAGAGGTCGGCAGATCAGCAGGTGAGCCAGACACTCCTCTGCACAGCACAGTGCTGGACCCAGGCCACCTGCCACCTGTACTCAGAGCACTGCCCTGGGGCAAAGGGTTGGGAGAGTCAGAAAAGCCTAATCATGGACTTTGAATTAACTGAATTTGAATTTTGAATTGGTGATGTAGGGAGAAAAAGAATAATTTTCCTTCTACCCTTCTAAATTCTCAGCTGGGCCCCTATAACAGAAGACAGATTAACAAGAGAAAACAAGCAGAAGTTTATTAACATGTGTATCCCACATGTAACACATGGGAAAACCCAGAGATGAGTAACTCGTAGGTTTGGTTAGAACTTTAGTTATATAATATCTTAGCAAAGGAACAATAAATTTTAGAGAAGTGACAAGAAAAAGAAAAAGGACCTAGAGTCCCCAATGGGCAGCAAATTATGGGACCGCAAGTATATGGGAAACTAATGAGAGACAAAGGCTAGGTTGTAAACTTTGCATGTAAACTACTCTGGTGTCATCTCCAGGCTGACATGGTCTAAAGTCTCCAGTGATTCACTTTTATCCTTCCTCGTAGAGAGGGGAGGGACACCTTTGTAAATTGATGTCCTACTTTTAGGCAAATAGGGGGAAGGCAGGTGGATTTTCTTTTTTCTTTCTTTTTTTAAAAGGAAACTATTTCATAAACAAATAGCATTTTTAAAAATTCTGTTGAGGTATAATTGACATATTAGTTTCACATGTACAGTGCAATGATTCGGTATCTGTATATATTGCGAAATGATCATCACGATAAATCCACGAAATGATCATCACAATAAATCTGCTTAGCATCCATCACCATGCACAGTTATATTTAGAATTCTTTTCTTGTGCTCAGAACTTTCGAGACCCATTCTTCTAGCTGCTTTCAAATATGCAATTCAGTATTCTTAACTATAGTCACACTGCAGTGCATTATATCCCCATGACCTTCATTATATCTCATTCTTCTCATTTGCCTTTAGCTCAAAATAATCCTTATGCCTAAGTGGCATGTTTGGGGGTGGCACATTCTGTCACCCTTCAGTTATTTTTCCAAAACACCTGAGATTTTAAACTGGAGCTGTCTGAGTTACCCTAAAGGAGCAGGATGAAATGTTTTCCCACCATTTGTAGAAATGAGGGGCTCTTTCAGTTTTTAATGACAAATAAAGAAGCTTACATTTCTTTGCTTCTGAATCACTACGGCCATAAACTTCAAACCTATTGCATATGAAGGGTTTCAGGCACTTTTTTCTGCTCTGAGTTCAAACACACAGACTACACACACACACACACATGCACACGCACACACACACACACACACGCATGCATGCACTACTTTGCAGCCCTTCAATGGCCTTCTTTATTCTAGCTGAATCGGCCTTTCCCCAAAGCAGTGAATGCCATTCTAATGAATGGAGAATCACTTGGCAACAAGTGTCATTTTTAGAAAGAAAACAAATCTTGATATAAAATTTCCAAGTAGCTTTCAAAATTCCAAATTCATTTCTTCTAGTGAATTAACCATGGTCCTCACAAAGACATTTACTCTCATCTAGATGTCCCCATTTCCAGGAGGTTTCTGTATAGAATCTGTTTTATCTCTCTTCAAAAGCCCTCCAGGTTTACCTGGGTGGCCTTGGTCTTAAGTAAAATCCTCACATTCCTTCATCAGTGACTTCCCTTCATTCCCCCACTGACCCCACCTCATAGGAAGCTTCAGCCATGATGTACACAGAGTCTCCCTCAATGGGGGATAAGCCTCAGACAGGCTTTGGACAAGGTCCCAAGTACAGGAGTGCAGGATGTGCATTGCCCCGGGGACATCGTTTTTATCCTCGGCTGTATGTCTGACTCCCCCCACAGGGTTATACATGGTGGTCCTCACTCCACAACAACAAGGTAAGTGGCTATCTTTTCTTAAGAGCAACAGACAGTCTGGGCCAATCCCTCAACCCAAGTCCCTCTTCTTGCTGGCGGCTGTGTCTACCTTAGCTTGTGGCAGAGAAAGGGATGTGGGCATCTCCTGAGCCAAGGTTCTGCCCAAATCAGTATGACCCTGCCCTTGTCTCTTCTCTGCCTCCCCAGCACCTCCCAGGTCCACACAGTTTCTATATCAGTAGCGTTGGGTTCTCTTTCAAGCCTAGCTTTAAAAATCTTGTCTCTGGGGCTTCCCTGGTGGCACAGTGATTGAGAGTCCGCCTGCCGATGCAGGGGACGCGGGTTCGTGCCCCGGTCCGGGAAGATCCCACATGCCGCGGGATCTCATTCAAACAACTGAGCCTCTTTTCAGAGAGATAAAGACATGAAGCACCAAACAAAATCTTAAAGCAACTCAGGCCCTAATATCAGGCTTAGGGGATCTCTGGAAAGACTAAGCTTTGGAGAAAAAGATTTTTTTTTTTTTTTTTTTTGCGGTACGCGGGTCTCTCACTGTTGTGGCCTCTCCCGTTGCAGACGGAGCACAGGCTCCGGACGCGCAGGCTCAGTGGCCATGGCTCATGGGCCCAGCCACTCCATGGCATGTGGGATCCTCCCGGACCGGGGCATGAACCCATGTCCCTTGCATTGGCAGGCGGACTCTCAACCACTGCGCCACCAGGGAAGCACTGTGGTTACTTTTTATAAAGCCTAAACTCTGGTCCTCTAATCAAGTTCAAAATTTGGAACCAACCCCTCTGTGAATTCAAAACAAAACCATTTCTCTGTCAGAGGCTTGGCTCACACAAATCCAAAATGCTGTGCTTTCAGACTCTTTTGCCAGGTGTGAATTTAAAACTTCATTCAGTCCTTCAATTAAATTATTTGAATTATTTCTTTGTAGGCAGCATCTGCCTTCATCAAACAGTGAATGTCATTATCCAACCAGTGAAAAACTACAGAATAATTTTAGGAGACGGAAAGGTCCAAGGTTAATATCTCTAAATTCTATCTCAGTACAAATTTACAGACATGCTGAGACATTGTTATACTTTGGAATTATTGCTGATTGTATGGTTTTGTTTTGGCCCTTTGTATTTCTTCAAGAATGCCATCATGCCTTTAAAAATATTTGATGAACCACTTCTTTATTGACATGTCTTGCAAGGCACTATGGAAAGATGGTTGTTAAATGGAGTCAAGGTTTAAAGGCTTATCAAAATTTCTGGACTTAGAGGGACTTCCCTGATGGTCCAGTGGTTAAGAATCTGCCTTCCAATGCAGGGGACGCAGTTTCCATCCCTAGCTGGACAACTAAGATCCCACATGCCACAGGGCAACTAAGCCCACACACCACAACTACCGAGCCTGCATGCTGCAACTAGAGAGAAGCCTACATGCCCCAACGAAGAGCCACATGATGTAACAAAAGATCCCTCATGCCACAACTAAGACCTGACTGACACAGCCAAATAAATAAATAAATATTTTTTAAAATTCTGGACTTAGAGATTTCCTTATGACATTTGGTTATTTCTTCTGATATATTTAACATCTCTTTATAGTCTAATACTCAGTAGAGAGAATCTCTACGTCATCGGGGATATCATTTTTATACGGAAAGACATGAGTTCATTAATCATTGTATTAAAACTTGTTTCGGTAAATTTATGAGGTAAAAGAATAAATTTAAGACTTTAGTAGCCTGTTTTTTTTTGGTTTGTTTGTTTTGCGGTACGCGGGCCTCTCACTGTTGTGGCCTCTCCCGCAGCGGAGCACAGCCTCCGGACGCGCAGGCTCGGCGGCCATGGCTCACGGGCCCAGTGGCTCCGCAGCACGTGGGATCTTCCCGGACCGGGGCATGAACCCATGTCCCCTGCATCGGCAGGCGGACTCTCAACCACTGTGCCACAAGGGAAGCCCAAGTAGCCTGTTTTTTCAGATCTCCACCTTGGTCATGATATTTAGTCACTCCTTGAGAAGAAGATTCTAGAAAAATTGTCAGTTTTTCTTCAAAGGGGTCTTTAAATAATCCATATAAGCCTTTGTACTAAATAACCAGATAATTAAGCCCTGACCTATGTCTCCTGACCCTGTAGACTTTCTCCCTTTAGTATCTGTGGCTGGTCTTGATTTCTGCCTGGGGCACCATGTAATATTGATGAAGAGATAATGTGTTCTTAAAATGTCTTTTCACCCTGTACAATTAATGAGAAAATGATGTATTTATCAAAGCCTTGTCAATATTTTTTTGCTCCGTATTCCAAAGCTTTCAAGCTATTGCCTCAAACTATAGCTCAACGACATTCTTAAATAATGAAGTATTTGAATTTCTAGGAAGGTAATAGCCATTTGCTGCAAAGATATCCAGGCTAATTTAGAAAGAAAGAGTAATGCATCTACTGAAAGACAGTTTTCTACTTCCCTTCTCCAGGTTCTAATGTCTTCATGGAATTACCTTACTGGGGAAATCTCTTTGTCTTTCATGAAAGATTTAGCTCCTATATGAGAAGTATTCTTTTTTTAAAATTGAAGTATAGGGACTTCCCTGGTGGTCCAGTGGTTAAGACTCCATGCTCCCAATGCAGGGGGCATGGGTTCAATCGCTGGTCAGGGGAAAAAGATCCCTCATGTTGCATGGTGCAGCCAAAAAATAAAATAAAATATTAATAATAATAATAATAAATTGAAGTATAGTTGATTTACAATATTGTATAAGCTTCAGGTGTACAGCAAAGTGATTCAGTTATACATACATATATTTTCTTCAGATACTTTCCATTGTAATTTATTACAAGATATTGAGTATAGTTCCCTGTGCTATATAGTAAACCCTTGTTGTTTATTTTATATATAGTGGTGTGTATCTGTTAATCCCATACTCCTAATTTATCCCCCTCTTCCCCTTTGGTAACCATAAGTTTGTTTTCAAATGTCGTATATTAACGCATATATGTGGAATCTAGAAAAATGGTAAAGATGTACGAGTTTGCAAGGCAGAAATAGAGACACAGATGTAGAGAACAAACCTATGGACACCAAGTGGGGAAAGCGGGGTGGCAGGGGGCGATGAATTGGGAGACTGGGATTGACATATATGCACTAATATGTATAAAATACATAACTAATAAGAACCCGCTGTACAGCACAGGGAACTCCACTTTGCTGTACAGTAGAAACTAACACAACATTGTAAAACAACTATACCCCAATTAAAAAAAAAAAAAGACAAACTGCAAGTTTGTTTTTGAAGTTTGTGAGACAGTTTCTGTTTTGTAAATAAGTTCATTTGTATCATTTTTTTAATTCCACATAAAAGTGATATCATATAATATTTGTCTTTCTCTGTCTGACTTATTTCACTCAGTATGATAATCTCTAAGTCCATCCATGTTGCTGCAAATGGTAATATGCCATTCTTTTTTACGGCTGAATATATATATATATCACATCTTCTTTATCCATTCATCTGTTGATGGACATTTAGGTTGCTTCTATCTCTTGGCTATTGCACATAGTGCTGCTTTGTACATTGGGGTGTATATATCTATGCCCAGGAGTGCGATTGCTGGATCATATGGTAGTTCTGTTTTTACTTTTTAAAGGAATTTCCATACTGTTTTCCATAGTGGCTGCACCAGTTTACATTCCCACCAACAGTGTAGGAGGGTTCCTGTATGGGAAGTATTCTTTTTTTTTTTTAACATCTTTATTGGAGTATAATTGCTTTACAATGGTGTTAGTTTCTGCTTTATAACAAAGTGAATCAATTATACATATACATATGTCCCCATATCTCCTCCCTCTTGCATCTCCCTCCTTCCCACCCTCCCCATCCCATCCATGCAGGTGATCACAAAGCACTGAGCTGATCTCCCTGTGCTATGCGGCTGCTTCCCACTAGCTATCTATTTTACGTTTGGTAGTGTACATATGTCCATGCCACTCTCTCACTTTATCACAGCTTACCCTTCCTCCTCCCCATATCCTCAAGTCCATTCTCTATTAGGTCTGTGTCTTTATTCCTGTCCTGCCCCCAGGCCCTTCACAACACTTCTTTTTTTTCTTAGATTCCATATATATGTGTTAGCATACAGTATTTGTCTTTCTCTTTCTGACTTACTATTCTTAAAGAGAGCAATCTAGTTCCTTCTGGAAAGCAACAGGGGTATTCTACCTATAACATGTTTAATTAAATTAAGGTGTACACTCTTTATTTTTTTACCTTAAATTATTAATTTATTTGACCAATTCTCTACAATAGATATTTCTTTTTCTGTAACAAGTAATGCCGCACTGAAATTCATTTATTACATATATAGTTGTGTATTTGGGAGAGTATTTTTGTAGATTTATTCCTAGAGAAGAATTTCTATGTTGATTAGTAAGTAGATTTTTTAATTTGATAGATGCTGTGAAATTTTCTCCACAAAGCTCTGTGCCATTACCAGTCCAAGCACAAGCATGTGAGTGGTAATCCATTAAGGTGTGCACTTCTTAAATTATTCATTGATAAGAAATAATACAATTTACTATTAACTGTATATTATATCACTCTCACCAAAGTAATATTAGTCCGTAGTTTTAAAATATCATATAACTGCTAAAGGCATGTACCGGAACACAGCAGTCTCCTGCCCTTTTCATCTTATTGTTCTCTGCCTTAAATGTAACTACTTAGGTATACATATATAATTTTTTTACATATGTATATATATATATTTTTTCACATATATAATTCAAGTAGTATGAATGAACAGTCTTGTTGGTTGGTGGTCTTTATTTTAGAGCAAACAGGTGGCCAGCTGCCTTTTTCATCATGTAACCCCAAAGGTCATTCCCTATAGACATTTTTTCCTGAGGCTGTCCATCTTGCCATCTCCTGCCTGTGTTTATAAGACTGGTTACTGTTAGTCTGAAATTCAGGAGGGAAGGAGAATGGTTTTACTTTTCAGTATGCAGAATATCACTTACTTGTGTTTTTTTTGTTTGTTTTGTTTTTTTGCGGTACGCGGGCCTCTCACTGTTGTGGCCTCTCCCGTTGCGGAGCACAGGCTCCGGATGCGCAGGCTCAGCGGCCATGGCTCAGGGGCCCAGCCACTCCGCGGCATGTGGAATCTTCCCGGAACCGGGGCACGAACCCGCGTCCCCTGCATCTGCAGGCGGACTCTCAACCACTGCGCCACCAGGGAAGCCCCTCACTTACTTGTTTTAACTCTGTCATTTCATCCTCATTCTCCTCTATTCCTGGCATCCTCAAGTCCAGAGCCTCTGGTCTAATTTCTCCAAAGCATCCCTTCTGCTGAAAGTGTTGGGGAGGGGGAGGGCCCTACTACTTAGAGTGTGAATGGCAACCTGGCAACCTGACTGTTGACTATACAGACTTTCAAACAATCCCCTGCTTTCGGTCCTCACACACGCACTCACATACCTCACTCTGACTTCTGAGGTACTCGGCACTTCTAATCTCTGAGCGTTTCCAGGGTTCTGAGGGGGTAAATCAACTTCTTCCCATCAGTAACCCCTCTATAGGTACTCCTCCATCTTAAAATTGTAAATGTACTGATTATATTTAATATGTCACGGGGTGGGGAAGGGTGGGGAGAAATAGGAATTAGTCTTCAAATAAGCCATAATCAGGACTTCACTGGCATTGCAGTGGTTAAAAATCCACCTGCCAATGCAGGGGACACGGGTTCGAGCCCTGGTCCGGGAAGATCCCACATGCCGCGGAGCAACTAAGCCCGTGTGCCACAACTACTGAGCCTGCGCTCTAGAGCCCGTGAGCCACAACTACTGAGCCCTCGTGCCACAACTACTGAAGCCCGTGCACCTAGAGCCCATGCTCCACAACAAGAAAAGCCACCACAATGAGAAGCCCACGCGCCGCAGTGAAGAGTAGCCCCTGCTCGCCACAACTAGAGAAAAGCCCACCCGCAGCAACAAAGACCCAACGCAGCCAAATTTTTTTTTTTAAAGCAATAATCAAAGCATCAGTTGTGTTCGTTTTTTTGTCTACATGTGGTTATAAATCATACTTGTCATTTAACTAGAATTTATATTCTAATAGAAAAGTGCTGTTTATCCTCCATTAGTTAGGTATGACATGTCCTTTTTTAAATAGAAGTCAGTCTTTATAGGTAAGAAAGGCACCTTGAAGTAGCACTTGCCAGATGCCCTAACAGAACAGTGACACTGTGCTATTGGTGAGGTCCAAGAACCTTGACTTAAACCTTTGAAACATTCTAGTAACTCCAGGAACACATCAGAGGAAGAGTTGAACTCTGTCTCAAGAGTAAACTGAAGTAGTGAAAGAGCCTCAGGCTGGGATGAACTCTGAATATCTAATTCCATTCCTGGCTCGGAGGTATTAGAGACACCTGTGCTGGACACCTGGGATCCAGGTCGTAATTTTGGGTCTATACTCACTCTGTGCTCCTTGCCTTCCTAGCAAAGTACCAGAGGGCATAGGTAGTTTGGATTGGTGTGGCTGCCAGGTGGAAAATATCCAAGGCTGAATGGAAGCCATCATTGATATGGCCTCCAAGATTATAACACATTTATAGTTTCCTCCATTCCTATACAATAATAAGAAGTGGAGGATGTATGGATTTTGAATTGTATGACACCCGAGGATAATCATCAAACCAACATATTCCTTGCCTGTTTTTCTCTTCTGATCTCTTATTTATATAAATATTGTTATTAAATCCAGAACAAAATAATGAGCTATAAAAGATTTTGACTTGATAATTTGATTTTATCTAAAAATAACTTAAAACCCCAAAGAGATAAGTAAATCCCATTATTTAAAAATTTGTTTATTTATATTTTATTTTTGGCTGCCTTGGGTCTTCCTTGTAGTGTGCGGGCTTCTCATTGCGGTGGCTTCTCTGGTTGTGGAGCACGGGCTCTAGGCACACGGGCTTCAGTAGTTGTGGCTCGCGAGCTCTAGAGCGCAGGCTCAGTAGTTGTGGCACACGGGCTTAGTTGCTCCGCGGCATGTGGGATCTTCCCGGACAAGGGCTCGAACCCGTGTCCCCTGCATTGGCAGGCGGATTCTTAACCACGGTGCCACCAGGGAAGTCCGTAAATCCCATTATTTAAATCCTAAAAATGTAGGTGGAGATCTTAGGTGGTGACCCTTTTCTAGAAAAACACTAAAGACAATCAAAATACTAACAGCCATCTGAAACAATTGTAGAAAAATAAGATTCTAATATAGTTAAAGGAAAGCTTCAGTTTCAAGGTTAAAAATGGATGACCAGAGCTCTGAGTTTACCGAGGTGGCAATGTCCTCTTTGTCACAGCTCACAGTGGGCATGGTCTTCCCAAGAGTGGGGCTTCCTGGAAGACTTAGGCACAACCTGAGCTCTGAAGGCAAAGACCCTCATATATGGGTCTCGCAGGGAAGAGTCTTACATTTTCGCCCGTGTGACCTAAAGAAATTACATAGGATTTTTGCATCTCGGTTGCCTTGTCTGTAAAATGGGATGATTACCTTGTAGGAGTGTTGTGCAGGTTAAAAGAATTAAACAGTTAGAGGAGTGTCTGGCACTCCTCTAATTGTTAGCAATGATCACCTCACACACAAGAAAGGACAGAAACAGAAAAATGCATTTAAAAGGAGGAGGAGGGGCAGAATTAGCTAAAGGCCAAAGAGCCCAGGGTCCCTGCCTCTGGTTCTAAATTGTATTTCAATTCAGGAAATTCCAGGATTGCATCAGCCCAATAAGATAAGCAGCCTGTCATCTTACACTGTTTGCCAGGACATGATGCTCTTTTTATATTAGGTTGCTGTTCTAATATGAGTCACGTATGTGAGCGACAGCTACTTCTGCAGATGGAATAGTGTTTCATCACGGTACAGGAAATGCCCTTTCTCCTTTTTTCCTCACCTTTAACCTGAAAATCATGTGGTATTTATTTCCTATGTATTAACTCTACAATTAACTCCAAATTACCCATGCTAGTAAAGGGAAAGAACAACACAGATGGTTATGAAGAGTGCTTCAGAAATCCCTTATAATTTATGACTTTCGTGTTTAGAGTTGGTGTCTAAATGTTGTGGAAACAAAACACCAAACAAAACAACTCTTTCTGGAAGACTGATCTCAGAGAAGTCAGAAAATTTATCCTATTCTCCATCTAATAATCTGGTACAAAACCATGCTGTTTTCCTCTTCTGAGCTAGGATGCACCGTAGCATCTAATGGAGAAAACCAACAGCCTAACTTGCGTGGTTGTTCACTGTTTGGTTCACACCCTTCCTGTGGATAAGGAAGATGTTTAATCATTCCTGACAGTTGAACTTAATTGTGAATAGAGCCTCAGTCTCCTTATCATTCTGGAAGATTGTATATGATAGAAGGAAGTAACAAAAAAAAATAAATTAACCTATGAGTTTAAATTGTTTTTTAAATGCACAAGTAGTGTGGTTATGTAATATGAAGAAATCAGGTCTTTGACAATCTAGCCCTGTGCAAACTCGTTGATTAGATACGTTTTCCCTCAAACCCCTGACAAAAAAAGGAAGGAAATAAAGAATTATAGACTTGAAATCAATTATATTTAATATACATATATATACAGTTTCATTGAGTTGTAATTTTTTTACTGAACGAAGGAATCTTTAAATTCTTTAGTGCTTTATGATTTTCAAAGTTTTCACACACATGATTTCATATAACCCCATAATAACCCTTTTTATCCCCTACCCCTCTATTGCCCTTCCTCCCTTCCCTCTCCCCACTGGTAACCACTGGTTTGTTCTCTATATCTGAGAATCTGCTTCTCTTTTGTTTTATTCACTAGTTTGTTTTTTGTTTTTTAGATTGCACATATAAGTGATATCATACAGTATTTAACTTTCTCTGTCTGTCTTATTTCTTTTAGCATAATGCCCTCCAAGTCCATCTGTTGCTGCAAATGGCATTACTTCATTCTTTTTTATGGCTGAATAGTATTCTGTTGTGTGTGTGTGTGTGTGTGTATGTATATATATATACCACGTCTTCTTTTTCCATTCATCTGTTGATGGACACTTAGGTTACTTCCATACCTTGGCAATTGTAAATAATGCTGCTGTGAACATTAGGGTGCATGTATCTTTTCGAATTAGTTTTTTTTTTTTTTTCTAAATATATACCTGGGATGGAATTGCTGGGTTATATAGTAGTTCTATTTTTAGTTTTTTGAGAAACCTCCATGGTGTTTTTCACAGTGGTTGCACCAATTTACATTCCCACCAACAGTATAGGAAGGTTCCCTTTTCTCCACATCCTAACCAACATTTGTTATTTGTGTTCTTTTTGATGGTAGCCATTCTGACAGGTGTGAGGTGATATCTCATTGTGGTTTTGATTTGAATTTCCCTGATAATTAGTGATATTGAGCATCTTTTCATGTGCTTGTTGGCCACCTTCATTTCCTCTTTGGAAAAACGTCTCTTTGGTTCTTATGCCCTTTTTTTTTTTTTTTTTTTGCGGTGCACGGGCCTCTCACTGCTGTGACCTCTCCCGTTGCAGAGCACAGGTTCTGGATGCGCAGGCCCAGCGGCCATGGCTCATGGGCCCAGCTGCTCCACAGCATGTGGGATCCTCCCGGACTGGGGCACGAACCCGTGTCCCCTGCATTGGCAGGCGGACTCCCAACCACTGTGCCCCCAGGGAAGCCCCTTATGC
>RJWK010028156.1:0-25997 GCA_004363435.1 Platanista minor | reverse complement strand
AAGTTCGTAGTTCTCGTTGTTTTTGGTGTCTGTCCCCAGTGGCTAAAGTTGGTTCAGTGGGTTGTGTAGGCTTCCTGGTGGAGGGGACTAGTGTCTGTGTTCTGATGGATGAGGCTGGATCTTGTCTTTCTGGTGGGCAGGTCCATGTCAGGTGGCGTGTTTTGGGGTGTCTGTGGACTTATGATGATTTTAGGCGGCCTCTCTGCTAATGGGTGGGGTTGTGTTCCTGTCTTGCTAGTTGTTTTGCCTAGCGTGTCCAGTACTGTTGATTTCTGGTCTTTGAGTGAAGCTGGCTGCTGGTGTTGAGATGGAGATCTCTGGGAGATTTTCGCCGTTTGATATTATGTGGGGTTGGGAGGTCTCTTGTAGACCAGTGTCCTGATGTTGGCTCTCCCACCTCAGAGGCACAGCACTGACTTCTGGCTGTAGCACCAAGAGTCGTTCATCCACATGGCTCAGAATAAAAGGGAGAAAAAGTAGAAAGAAAGAAAGAAAGAGAGAGAGAGAGAATGGAGAAAGAGAGAGAGGAAGGAAGGAAGAAAGGAAGGATAAAATAGAATAATGTTAGATAAAACAAAATAAAGTTATTAAATTAAAAAAATTATTAAGATAGAAAAAAATTTTTAAAAGTTAAAAAAAAAAAAAACAGATAGAACCCTAGGACAAATGGTGAAAGCAGAGCTATACAGACAAAATCTCACACAGAAGAATACACATAAACACTCATAAAAAGAGGAAAAGGGGAAAAAAAAGAAAAAAAATATCTTGCTCTCAAAGTTCACCTCCTCAATTTGGGATGATTTGCCGTCTACTCATGTATTCCACAGATGCAGGGTACATCAAGTTGATTCCGCTGCTCCTGAGGCTGCTGGGAGAGATTTCCCTTTCTCTTCTTTGTTCGCACAGCTCCGGGGTCTCAGCTTTGGATCTGGCCCCGCCTCTGCGTGTAGGTCGCCAGAGGGCGTCTGTTCTTCGCTCAGACAGTACGGGGTTAAAGGAGCCGCTGACTCGGGGGCTGTGGCTCACTCAGGCCGGGGGGAGGGAGGGGCACGGAGCGGGGCGAGCCTGTGGCGGCAGAGACCGCCGGGGCGTTGCAGCAGCCTGAGGCGTGCTGTGCGTTCTCCCGGGGAAACCGTCCCTGGATCCCGGGACCCTGGCGTTGGCGGGCTGCACAGGCTCCAGGAGGGGAGGTGTGGAGAGTGACCTCTGCTCGCACACAGGCTTCCTGGTGGCGGCAGCAGCAGCCCTAGTGTCTCAGGCCCGTCTCTGAGGTCCGCGCCGGTAGCCGCGGGTCGCGCCCGTCTCTGGAGCTCCTTCAAGCAGCGCTCTTAATCCCCTCTCCTCGCGCACCAGGAAACAAAGAGGGAAGAAAAAGTCTCTTGCCTCCTCGGGAGGTCCAGACTTTTTCCTGGACTCCCTGCCGGCTAGCCGTGGTGCACTAGCCCCCTGCAGGCTGTGTTCACGCCACCAGCCCCAGTCGTCTCCCTGTGCTCCGACCGAAGCCCGAGCCTCAGCTCCCAGCCCCGCCCGCCCCGGCGGGGGAGCAGACAAGCCTCTCGGGCTACTGAGTGCCTGTCGGCGCCGATCTTCCGTGCAGGGATCTCTCCGCTTTGTCCTCCGCGCCCCTGTTGCTGAGCTCTCCTCCACGACTCCGAAGCTTTTCCCCTCTGCCACCCGCAGTCTCCGCCCGCGAAGGGGCTTCTCAGTGTGTGGAAACCTTTCCTGCTTCACAGCTCCCTCCCACTGGTGCTGGTCCCGTCCCTATCCTCTGTCTCTGTTTTTAGGGTTTTTTTGTTTGCCCTACCCAGGAAAGTGTGGAGTTTCTTGCCTTTTGGGAGGTCTGAGGTCTTCTGCCAGCGTTCAGTAGGTGTTCTGCAGGAGTTGTTCCACGTGTAGATGTATTTCTGGTGTATCTGTGGGGAGGAAGGTAATCTCCGCGTCTTACTCTTCCGCCATCTTGTCTCTCTCCCCAGCTTTAGCTTTTGACTTTGCTGAAATCACCCCTGCCCACTCAGCGAGGATGAGTGAGGACTGAAGTGCTAGTTGAGCCAAAAGAACATTAAGAAGACTAACAGAGCAAAGGTGGCAAAGTTTCCCTAAAGCATGAAGAGCATTAACTAGCTAATTTGTAGAGGAAACTAAGTGAGTTTATCTTGTTATGATCAGCCAAGGACATGATCTAGTTACTACCCAAGAGTGAAGATTATTCATTTCAAAGAAAAAACACAGAAAAAGATAGGAGGATTTGATGTATTATTAAATGTCGAAATTAAATGGAAGGCATTAATTTGAAATTATAAACTTTTATTATTTTTAAACATGTAAAATAGTAGTATCCAAGAATTTACATTCAAAATCAGTAGTTTCCTCTCCCTCCATAACTTTGTCAAGTCTCCAGAGGCAACTACCTTTGACCTTATCTGTTATTAGTTATTCTGATAGTAACGGCCATAATTCAAAAAGACATGCATATATGCTGTTTCATAACGTATTGGCTTTTTCCATTGTCTTCGACTCCTGCAGGGAAAGAGGAGGGTGCAACACATCTTTTCTGTGACTTCCCCTATTTCTCCTCACACCCACTTGATCAAAATGTTAAATCACTTTTAGTGCTTCAGTTGATTATTTTGTAAATGAGAATGATACATATTCTCTATTTCTTGTTTAATCGTCTTTATACTTTCTCTCTTAATTACTGACTGGGGATGAATATTATCATCCCTCTAATTGCTCCATATCTCTTCCCCACTCGTCACTTCCTTTTCAACATTTGCAGCTCCCTATACTTTTATATTATCAAGGTGAGTACTTTTTTCTTTAAAATTATATATATTTAGTCCTTTGTCCACAGATAATTTCTGAATGTTGAAAACAAGCTTTTACATCAATCTGACTATAAATATTTTTCATGCCAAAAATACACAGCAGAAGTAAAAAGTGTTCCCTTCTTTATTAGCATCTCTAAGGTCCAATGTCAGGGCAAGAATAACACTCACAGAGGAATGTTCCTAACATCAAGGACAATTCTCTTTTCTTATAGTCTATTAATTGTTCCAAATAATGACACATTTTACTTTGCTTCATATGTAGACCTTGATTATTACTTGTGTTTGGTTTGTTGTTTTGTGTTGTTTTCTTTTTCCTCAATTTTCTGATTTTCAATTCTTGTGCTGAGAAAAGAGAGAGAATTCCTTCAATATACCACTTAGTATCTATCTTCCAGCAATTTTTTTGCGTTCAGTTACTTGACTATTCACTAGCTAATGTCTTGTTTGGATAATCATTCTGGAGCCGCTGATATATTCAGTCCTAGTATGACTACTTTCAGTGTTCTATAGACTGAATATTTGTGCACCCCCCGCCCCCCAATTCATACGCTGAAAGCTGTTCCCCCAGTGTGATAGCAGTTGGAAGTGGGGACTTTGGGAGTTGATTAGGTCCACCCTCATGAATGGGGTTAGTGCCCCTTATAAAAGAGATCCCAGAGAGTTCCCTTGCCCTTTCTGCCAGGTGAGGTTAAAAGAAAGCCATCAGTAAATCAGGAGTGGGCTGTCACCAGACCTGGAATCTGCTGGTGCCTTGATTTTGGATTCCCCAGACACCAGAACTGTGAGAAATACTTTCTGTTTGTTTATAAGCCACCAGTCTATGGTATGCTGTTGCGGCAGTTCAAACGGTCTGCACGCAGTACCTGCTGTAGAACCATCATCCTAGGGTTTAGTTTAGTCATGGCCACTGTTTCTGCAGTTCCACAGCCTCTGTTCCCATTGTTTTTTACCTCTGTACTGAGCAACTGCCTCTGAAATGGTGTGTGGAGGACAGTTGTTTAAGGTGCTATCATTTATAAAAAATGAATTTATCTTGAATTTATAATTGGGCGGTTTGTCACAGTGTAGAATTCCAGGTTGAATATCATCTTCCCTTAGAAATTTGAGGTTATTCTGCCCTTATCTTCTATAATGTAAAGTTGATAAAAATAAAGGTCTTTTCCTTCCTTTTTTGGAGCTGACCTGCTTTTCCTCTTCAGTCTTGAAGTTTTTGAGAACTTCTCCTCATTCCTGCTGCATTGAAAATTCAGAAAGTAAACCTATATATGGGCCTTTAATCATTTACTGGGTCTGGCAAGTTTTCTTTTTCTCTAATTTTTACTCTTTTTTAATTCTAATTAATTGAAGTATAACAGACATATAGAGCAGTATATAAAACTATAGACTATTCAATGAATGGTCCCAAAGTGAACATATTTCTCATATCTTGACCATCCATGTCAAAAAATAAAAGATTATAAAAACAAGATTTTCTTACACTGACTCCTCGTTACACTTCCCATCCTATACAATGTAACTTTTATTCCAAGTACTAAATAAGTAAACACATTTTACCTGGGTTTTTTTTAACTTTTATGAATGGAGTCATACAATATATATACTTATATGTGTGGATTTTTTTATCCAACATTAGCTTTATGAGATCAAACCATGTTTTTGAATGTAGTGGTGGTTCCTTTTTTGATTATTTTATTTTAGTCATACTGATACATATTAGAATATCTCATTGTCATGTTAATTTGCATTTTTCCCATTATTAATGCTTGGTTAGAATTTCAAGCTTATTGAGTACTTGGATGCCAGCTTTTGGTGATTTCTTGCTCAAGTCTTTTGTCAGTTTTCTACTAGGTCGTCTGCCTTTTTCATACTGATGCATAGCAATTCCTTATATGTATTTGTTGCAAATATATTCTTTTCTTTAGCTTTTTTCTTTTCCACTCCTTTAATGAGGCCACTTAACAGAATCCTTTAATTTTAATATTATCCAACTTACCGTTTTCCTTTACATTTAAGGGCTTTTGTGTCCTGTTTACCTAGCCCAAATTTATAAGATATTTTTTACTATATTCTAAAAGCTTTAATGTTATGCTTTTCATATTTTAGATCTATAATCAACATGAAATGGATTTTTGTGTACAGTGTGAGATAAAGGTCAATTTCATTTCTTCCATGAAAAGATCCAATTCATCCAGAACCTTTTATTGAAGAGAACATCTTTCCTTTAATATTATGCAGTAAAATTCTTGCCGTAAATCAAGTACTCACATATGTGTGGGTCTATTCTGTTACATTGGTCTCTTTGCTATCCTTTGTGCCAGTTTCATCCTGTATTAAGTAGCTTTAGAATATTTCTTGATTTCTGAGACTAAATCTTTATACAGTGTTAGTTTTCAAGAGTTGTCTTGGATATACTTTTCCCTTTGAATTTTGACGAACATGATTAGAATGATTTTGTCAAAATCCATTATAAAACCCTCTGGGATTTTAAATCACATTGCGTTAAGACCATAAATTAATTTGGAGAAATTTGCTCTCTTTACAATTTTGAATCTTTCGATATTTGAACATGGTGTATTCCTCCACTGATTTAAGTCTTCCTTAAGGCTCCTAATAACATTGTATGGCTTTTGGAAAGGATTTCCAAATTTTTCCTTAGATTTGTTCTTAATGCATTTGATGACTTTCCATGATACAGAAAATATATTTAAATTTTATTTTCTAGGTTACAACTTCAAGACATAATGGGGACCTGATTTACCATTCCCAACTTTAACAACTAGGGAATTGGACAAAATATCTGAAACAAGGATTTCAGATACTGAAACAAAGCAGGTCTGAGATCCCTTAGAGAAGGAGTACAATAAAGTGAACCCTAAAATTACATCAGCTTGGAGACAATGTTTGAGACAATGTAGGGATGCAGTACCCCACCAGAGTCTTGTAATGTTGCTGAGTTGAGGAGATTGAGATAGGAATTTAAGGAGGCCAAGGTGGCTAGAACTTATAGGGCAGAATACTAAGGAGAAGGGAGCAGTATAGAGATTCCAGAGATTTACACAAAGAACCCCTTGAATTATTAAGTCCTGCTCTGGGTATGCATAACAAGAAATTACCTAAGACTAGAGAAAGAACCATTAGAAATCAAGTAGGCCAGTTTCTGAAGCTCACGCAGGACTGAAATAATTTGTGTCCTACCAGCTAAAGTGGAAAGACCTGTAAGGTATAAGATACTGAATAGAATTCTAAGAAGGGTATCACCTTAGTAGGGGCCTAAATTAGCACTACAGTAAAGGAAGTAAACTGAAAAATATTCAGCCCTTTCTCTGGCTAAGTTTCATAAATTTGGAAAAGATTAGAAATACTTATGAAGAAATAAACATAGATCATCATGTCTTAAAGTTGACAGGTACCTTTTGAGTAGTCCGATATTCGATCTTCCTCGACTTATGATTGGGTTATGCCCCAATAAACTCATTGTAAGTTGAGATCATCATTAAGTCAAAAATGCATTTAATACACCTAACCTACCAAACATTTTAGCTTAGCCTAACCTACCTTAAACATGCTCAGTGCACTCACATTAGCCTACAGTTTGGCAGAATCATCCACCACAAAGCCTATTTTGTAATCAAGTATTGAATAGCACTTGTAATTTATTGAATACTGTACTGGCAGTGAAAAACAGAATGGTTGTCTGGGTACAGAATGGTTGTCAGTTTATTGGCTGTATACCCTCATGCTCACGTGGCTGACTGGGAGCCACGCTTCTGCCACTGCCCAACATCATGAGAGAATCATACTACATATTACTGGCCCAGGAAAAAATAAAAATTCAAAGTATGGTTTCTACTGAATGCATAATGCTTTCACACCATCATAAAGTCAAAATATTCTAAACTGAGCCATCATAAGTCAGGGACATCTGGACTCACATTTCAAATGAGGAGTTAAAGTCTCTAAGGTGAAAAGTGACTTGGTTGTTGGCATAATGTGCAAATAAAAAATAAATGCAAAGGGAGTTTGAAAGGTATATTTAGAAATAAAACACTTTGTATTCGTCTCTAGCTTTCAAAACCACATTAATTTATGTTTGGAATATTAAAAAGCAACAGGTATCTTCAATAGCTAATCAAAACAAAAGAACATATAGAATAAAATACCCAAATGCAGTTACAAGGGGAAATTGAAACTTAAAAGCAAATTATTTTTCAATAGACGTGGGTCAAGATACTGCCAAAAGAGAAAACAGTGTTAAAATAAGAGCAATGTGGGCTTCCCTGGTGGCTCATTGGTTGAGAGTCCGCCTGCCGATGCAGAGGACACGGGTTCGTGCCCCGGTCGGGGAAGTTCCCACATTCCACGGAGCGGCTGGGCCCGTGAGCCATGGCCGCTGAGCCTGCACTCCACAACGGGAGAGGCCACAGCAGTGAGAGGCCTGCGTACCGCAAAATAATAATAATAATAATAAATAAATAAAGTAAAATAATAATAATAGCAACGCAATTTACAAAAGAATAAATGTCATAAAAATATTGTCTTTTTAACTTACACTACTTTTAAACTATTTTTAAAAGTTATTCTAACTCATAAAATTCTTTTGATTTCAATTTAATTTAAAAAATGTTATAAAGTACATCTTTCAAGTTATGGAATTATTTCAAACTTTAAAAAACACCCTTATACTTAATCTCTGGATAAATCATGAACTCAGTTATAAATTTGTAAAGGTTTATAACAGAACATTAACTAGGAGCTCTCGAGGACCATTGTAAATAATTGTCTGATGGCAGCTGTTTCCCAGCATACATAATAAACACACATGAACTGGAGAGTCGACATTCTAATCTATAACAACTGATAAAATAATCACTGCAAACCTATATGGGGAATGAAAGAGATTATGGTTGCCTTTTAAAGGTTCCACTCTACAATACCCCACTTTGAACCTCATATCTTAAAAGCAGCATAAAGATCAATAAGCATAGATATATCAATGTTTCTTTGGGTTCTTCCAAATATCCCTTCCTGACATTGCTTCCAAATGTGTGTCCGATTTGTTCCAGCTGGGCACCTATTCTGATTTGATTGGCACCTAAAATAATTTTGCTTTTGAGGTTTTGAATTGTTCTTTGCTTTCTTTAACTTTGACTCTTGGGCTCAGACTCAACACAAGGTTCCTTTTACTGTTAAAAATTTAATGTTTATCCTCAAAAAACAATTTTTAGACTCAGAAAATGGGGTTATACCCTTTATATCAATACCATTTGTAACCCTCTTTAATTATTGATATATTATGAATATTTTCTATGTCAGTATACTTATTACTACAATAAACATTAGGAATTCTTCTGTGTGTTTTACATATATAACCTAATTCAATCCTCACAGCAATCTTCTTGCTTCCTATTTCAGTGAGAAAATTGAAACCTTCAGCAGAGAACTTCACAGGTTTCTACCAACAAATTGGCCCCATCTATCAGCATTTGTCCCTCGGTTTTTTTTCCCATCTCTTGTCAGAGATGATCTTACCAAACTTCTATTCTAGACTCAGCCTCTCTACAGGAGTACTAGATCCCATTATGTCATCACCTCAACAATGCTCTTCTCTTGCTTCTAAATCATGTATCTATATTTTTTACTCTCTACTGAATTATTCTTACTGAGTGGGCTATTTGATCCATGTCTAATGAGCTTGATCAAGACCCTACTTCCCCTCCTGCCTCTTCATTTCTTTCTTCTCTTTGCAGCAAAACTCGTCAAAAGTTTTGTTGTTCCAATTCCTCTCCTCCCGGGCTCTCTTAACTCACCTCAGTTAAGCCAGGAAGCCACCGAAACTGCTCTCATCCAAGTTGCCAGTGGTCACCTGTTGCTAATCTAAGTCAGTTTTCAGTCCTCATTTTACTTGATATATAAGAAGTAGTTCATCAGATCCAGTTGATCTCTCTCTCTCCCCCCACCCCTTTTATAATTTATCTTTCAGTACCCCACAATTCCCTGTTTCTCTTTTACTTATTGGTTGGTGCATTGCAGTCTCCTTTACTGGTTTCATCTTTTATCCTCTAGCACTTAATGTGCTAATACTTCAAAACTCAGTCCTTGTTTTCTTTATACTTTCTCTTGGGAAAAATATTAATTGTCATAGTTTCAATACTTCCCAAAATTTACCTCTAACTTTTCCATGATTTCCAGATTAAGTACATAATTGCCTACTCAGAATTTCAATTGGATGCTTAATAATCATCTCAGATTCAACATGTGTGAAAATGATCCTCTTTACTTGCTTTCTCCCTTCACACCCCCTCCTTCCTTCTGTCTTCCCCATCTCAGTCGATGGCAAATCCACCTTCCAGTTGCATAGGTCAAGAAATATTGGAGTCATCTTCAACTCTTGTTTTTCTCTTATCTAAATTTAATGTCATCCAATTCTTTTGTCTTTACCTCTAAAAGATATACAGAATACAAAAACTTCTTACCATCACCATTGCTGCCTTCCTGGGTCAAAGTCTGTCCTCATTTCTAACCTGAATTGCTACAATACTATAGCCTCAAAACAGCAACAACAACAAAAAAACTGCTTCTGTCCTTGTCCTATACAATCTATTTCCATGCCATTATCCAAAGTAATTTCATTTTCTTAAAGCTTTATTGAGATATATGTAATATACAAAAAACTGCATATATTTAATATAAAATTTGATGAGTTTGATGTATGCATACACCCATGAAAGCATCACCACAATCAAGGTGGTGGGAAAGTAAAATGGTACAACCACTATGGAAAACAGTACAAGGTTCCCCCACACACATTAAAACTAGAACTATCATGTGATCCAGCAATCCCACTTCTGGCTACCTCTTCAAAAGAGTAGAAATCAGTATTTGAAGCAATATCTACACTCCCATGTTCATCCATTGCAGCATTATTCACAACAGCCAAGATATGGAAATCCAAATGTCCATCAACAGACAAATGATAAAAAAAAAAGTGTGTTATATTTATACAATTATTCAGCCTTAAAAATGAAGGAAATCCTGCCATTTGCAACAACATGGATGGACCTGGAAGACATTATCCACAGTGAAATAAGTCTCAGACAGACACTGCATGATTCTACTTATATGAGGTATTTAAAATAGTCAAACTTAAGGAGAAATTCTTTTAAAACCTAAGTTGAATGATGTCTTTCCTCTGTGTAAAAATCTGTGCTGTATTTGTCTCATAGTAATGGTCACAGTTCTCCACAAGGCCATCAAGGCCCGTCATTATCCAGGCCGCTTACCATCATTTCGAGGACTTCTCTCCACCCACATGCTCTAGTCACATGGACCACCCTCCTTTTCCTACAACACATCATGCATGGTCTGCTTGCAGGGCCTTTGCTCTGCTATTCCCTCCACACAGGACACTCTCTTTGCAGGTATCTTCTGGGCTAAATCTCTCACCTTCAATCTTTGCTTAAATTTCACCTTTTAAATCAGGTTTACCCAGACCATGCTTCCTAATTCTGCAAACAAGCCCCTACTCCTACCCCAGCACTCATGAACCCTGTGTACTTACCATCTAAAATAGTAAATAATTCACTTATTTGTCACTATGCTTCTTGTCTGACATCTCCCCAAAAATAAATTTCACAATTGGTGTATTTTGTGGTCTATTACATTCACTGATACATCCCAAGTGCCTAATTTACATTTTGCAACATAATAGACATGAAATATATATTTGACAAATGATTGAATATTAATAATGGGCATTTGTACATTTTAAAATCTGAATTCTGTGTTCTTTTTGTAATATTTTTTCATTATTACTATTTTTATTTAAAATGCTCTTAATTTCTAAGGATACTATTTTACATATTAATCAAGTTCTATCTGGAGTTTATTTTGGTATATAAATGAGTAAGATCTTTTATAACAGGTAGCCAAATGGTTTCTATACCATTTGTTAAGTAATTCATTCTTTCCCCATTCTGGAAGCCAAGTGAAGAAAGTATAAGAAGAAGGCAAAATCAACTGGGCCTAAAGCTATATAGGGTGAGAAAGTGATGGCTGATAACAACTGGGTTTAGCAACTTATTTATACATAGTCTGTATATCTGCCTTGTGTCTATTTCTGGACTTTTTATATCATTCCCTTATACAGTTTATTCCCAACCCAGAAGCTTGAGTGATTCTTTCAAAACATAATGTCATCTCTTTGCTCAAAAACCTGCTCCTACATTTCTCTCAAGGTAAAAGCCACATGTGTGTCTGTTCTTTTGCTAGTAATTTATCTTTAAAATGGTTAATTTTATAATACATTTTCATACAGGTAAATCTCAAAATCTATTGTTTTTACACATAGTTTCAAAGATTATTTTGTCAACCCACTTTTAAATTTTAATTAACATACGTCAATGAATTTTCCATGAGGTCTAAGAAAAGCCTCGAAGGATGAGCTGGCTTGAATATGTTGACACCTAGTGGGTTAGGTTGGATGATAGATCACAGGTCGCCATCATCCACTTTTAATCAGATCGGTGGCTGTGACCTGGCCACACCTACCACACAGTGAAAAATCTCACTCGTCTGGAGGAGAAAATAGAAGTGAAGCCGGAGGTAATATTGTAAGTGACTCCCAGGAGAAGGCCGGCATGTTGTGCCTAGTGATTCCAAGTCCCTTCCTTTCAAAGGGAGTGTGACCTAACCCCCCAGCTCACTGCATCACGCCCAGCCCAGGTTGGCTTATTTCTATAGGCATAGGTCTAGGAAAAACTGGTTGGTCATGAATTCTGTGAAACAGGCTACCCTGACATCGTGGTAGAACCCCAATACTGATGACTTTAGGTATCTTCTAAAGCAGTGGTCAGTAAGCATCTTTTTGGTAAAGAGCCAGCGAGCAAATACTGTAGGCTTTACAGACGTCATACAGTCTCTCTCCAATCTCCTTCCCCTCCTCCTCCTCTTTCTTCAACTTCTCCTTTTTTTTACTCCTTAAAAATTTAAAAATCCTTACAAAAAATAGGCCAGAAGCTGGGTTTGGTCCACAGGCTATATTTGGCAACTCCTGATGGAAAGGGAGATGTCTGTCTTATTTAAATTTTTATCAAGATTTTTTTTTCTGCTATTACCTTATCTAGAGAGTACGTTAAACATGCAGCTTATATTTCAACTGAACTTCAAGAAATAAATTCTTTACTCTCTCAAGGATTCTTCAGATTCCCGGGTGTGGCGACCATGGAGCTACGCCACTGAGATCACATGCTGTGGGAGGCACACTTAACTGACCGACCTTCAGGAAGCCCTCCGTATCCACGGCTTCGTTTGTGCTGAGGCCGCTCTTAGTCAGTGAGTGAGCATGGCAGAGATACTAAGAAAGCCTACAACTGTGAGACATGGGTATTCCCATGATGGGTGACTTGGGGTCAGAGTCCCCATTAGCCTGGCTTAACTTTTCTTAGTGTAGTCTGAGACTCCTCCCACCCAATCCTTTTTCTCAGCCCCTTTATTTCCACAGGTGTCAGACTTGCATGGTGACCAAAAGACTCTCCCTGTGCCTCCTTTTATCTCTCATCGGTGTCTCTTCCAATAAAACCTCTGAGTCATCTAATCCCACCTGGTATCTCTCTGAGGACCCAACCTAACACCAGGTGATTCCACCTCTGATAAACAAATGGCCTCCACGCTGTTTCTCCTCTTCCCCCGTTAAAAGGTATTAGCTGGCTAGGGCTGCCGTGACAAAGTACCACAAACTAGGCAGCTTAAACAACAGAAGTGTATTGTACCACAGCTCTAGAGATGGAAAGTTCAAGATCAAGTTGTCTGCAGGATTGGTTCCTTTTAGAGGACTTTTGGTAAAACATCTGTTCCATGTCTCTCTTCTAGTTTGTGATTTGCTGTCAATCTTGGGTGTTCCTTCCTGTGTCTTCACATCATCTTCCCTCTGTACGTGTCTCTCTCTTTGCATGGCACTCTTTTTCTAAGGACATCTGTCATATTGAATTAGAGGCCCACCCTACCCCAGTATGACTTTATTTTAATTATATCTGCAGTGACACTATTTCCAAATTAGGTTACATTCTGAGGTACTGGTGGTTAGGATTTCAACATATAAATTTTAGGGGGACACAATTCAACCCAAAACACCAAACATGACGCTTAACCTCCTCCTCAGGGACCACGTGAACAAAACAAATAAAAAATTACCTCTCATAAAACACTAGTGAAGATTTGAGGGTGACATGGTTAGAATTATAATGTTCGTCACAAAGCAAAATGTAAGAATGCTTATTTGGTATTCTTACAAGACACTTCAGCCAACTGCCACTAAGTGACAGGCTGCCTCAGTAAACAATCACCTACTTATTACCTGCCTCCCAAGAGTTTTACTAACCTATCTCCCCCTCCCATTTTTCTCTCCTCTTTCATGTCTTCTTTCTTCCTTTCCTTGGGAAAGAGAAACAAATCCTTCTCATTTTCATATCTTATGACTCTTGCCCAGGAGTGAAAATGGGGCTATTGCAATAAACAGGTCTAGTCTCTTTGGATGCAAAATGCACCTTGAAATAATATTTTACCCTCCTTCTTCAGGCAGCAGACAAGCAATATAAAATGTTATCACAGGAGCTTATGGAGTATACAGCACAAATTTATTGCTTCATAAGACTGATGGCTCTAGAATACAGTGAGCCACAAATGGGATATGGCACATTTTAGAGTAAGGCAATTTTTCTTAAAAACACTTTTATCATAAAGTTTTCTCCCCTTTAGAAAAATATTAGTATTGATAGTTAATAAGTTTTAATGCCAGGTGAAATGAACATAAATCGTAATTATCCTCCCATAAATTCTTACATTTTCATAACGATTTAACCCTCTCTCTGAGTGACAGTGGCTCCAGTTCTGTACATAGGGGACTATTCCAAACAGCATAGAATAATCAGCTGACAAAGACTCTCCATCTCAAGCAGAGCTGTCATGCTTTTGGAATCCAAACTTAGCAAGTTCACGCAAACTAACAATTTAAGTAGATAACATCCCTTGTGGGGTACGTGAATTTTGTCCATCTTGCCCTAAGATTTTATTCCCTATCTGAACACCAATTTTGGATAATTGGACTATGTAAGAGAAAGAAATTATGACATTTAAGCATGGCAAAAAGAGAATCGTGTTGCTTTTACTCGACCCTTATATGACTCAGGACTAAGTATTGGTCATATCAAATTCAGGTAGGACACAAACTTTACCCAAAAGTTTGCCCCTATTAGAACTGCCATATTGCCATAGCACGGGATCCTGTAGGTGCACTTGATATCAATGCCAACCTACAAGACAAGCCATATCAAAGTAATTTCCCAAACAGATTATTGCTTTCCTCATTGGAATTGGAACTAGTTGTTAATATAATAAATTGTCATTGCAGTTCCTAATACTTGCAAGGCTAGCTTGCTTGCTTCTGAATAATGAAGTTTAGAAATCCAGGCGTTACCTCTAACTCCTCACTTTCCCTCACACCTAACCCCATCTTTAACTCTATCTTTTCCAAGACTTCATCCTGATTTTTTTGTTTTCCACTGCTTTCACTACTGCCCATCCACTCTTCCTGCAGCTGTAATTTTAAAATATTATGGCCATAAAGAAACTTAAATGTATTACACTCTTGATATAAGTACACATGCTTTGCTCTGTGCTTTACATGATGAATCAACGCAATCTCTACACCACCACACATCGGCATGGGAACACTGTGGATTGTAGACAACTTTTTAAAATAATTTCTCTTCTTTCTCTGTATTCTTTCAAATGATATCCAAATTCTCAGCTTGCCCTTTGAAACAAAATCAAAAACTTCTCTGTATTTGCTGATTCCATTTCTCTTTTCCAATTCTCTATCTTTAAAATTTTTTTAGGATTTAGGATCCACACTATAGAATATATAAGGTTCATTTGCTTATATCTAGCAAAATAATAGCACAATGCCTACCACCCAGGTTAGGCCATAGAGCAGAGTATCAAGGGAATATCTAAAGTCCCCTGCAAGCTCTTTAACAATTATATTCCCAGTTGTCTTCCTAGAAGTAAAATTCCATCCTTGGGATTTCTATTTATGGCAATGGTAGACTGGCTTATTTCAGACCAACTCTTCTAGTGATAGAAAGAAAAACATACAAATTGGGAAAATATTTTAAAGGAATCTATTTGATGGAATTAAAATGCTAACAAGACAGAGTGCTCTTGAAGACAAGTGAACCTAATATTCTAGGCCTTTCTTCTAGGCACTAATCAGAAGCCAGGAGGCTGAGAAGCCAGAAAGAATATGGTAAGTGAGACATTTAGCAGCACAGAAAATCTTCTGAGCATCTTACAGGAATGGGGAACAAGACTGGATTGCAGGCATACCAAGAGAAAGAGGCCTTGGTAAATACTCTGGGAGTTTAGTTGTGAATGCCAGGAAAAAAAATGAACGAGAAGTAGATACGCCTGCCTTCGAATCACTTAAATTCTACTTGGATTAAGATTTGCCCCTCCACTAACTGACTGCTAAGAGCCAAGAATTCTCTCTAGGAAGGATGTTTCAGAACCTCAAAATTTCCCTCTAATATTTCGTACACGTCCGGAATCCAATCACAATTCACCAGGAATACCCACAGATAAAAATGAGTAACAGAAAAACAAAGTGAAAAACAACAAAAACACATACACAACAGGCATATCTCTTTGGAAACAGTATTCCATTTTGTTTTTTGGTTCTTTGTTTTGACCTTCAAAATTTTCCTTTATATACTTAGTTCAACCATGTAAAAAAAAAGTGTTTTTTTTAATGTTTAAAAAGTTTGAAATTTTTGGTAAATATTTTGGGTCTTTTAGTAGGAAAAATTTTTATAGTACTGGGAACTTTGGGTAGGAGAGATTTTTAACCTACCAAATTACCACAATTCTACTCAAACTGTCCTGATTGCTTTCATCAGGAACTCCAGGTTGCTGAATTAATAAGTTCTGAGTTTTCAGCTTACTTGGGTTAGTAGTAGCATATGACATAGTTGATCACTTCTTTCTTCTTGAGGTACTTTCTCTACATTTCTTCAGGTACTCTCTCTCTCTCTTGAATTTTTTCCTTCCTCACCAGCCATTCCTTCTCAGGAGCTAATATTGGACCTTCTCATTTTCTCAACACTAAAGTGTGAGAAAACTCAAAGGCTCTGTTCTCTATCTTATTCTCAGTTCTCTACATTATTTCTCTGGGTGATCTCATATAGTACCATGCTCAGAATACCATTTATGCACTGATGGTTTCTAATGGGTATCTCCAGCCTCAAATTTCTCTTGAACTAAAGACTTGTCTAACAATTGACCATTTGAAATCTCTACTTGCATATATAAAGAGGACCTCAAACAAAAGTCCTGATTCTATTCCTTACCTGTTCTCCTGCTATATTCTGCTTTCAGTAAAGGGCACTTCCATTTATTGAGGTGCTCAGGCTGAAAAACTGTTTTTCATCCCTGGCTGCTCTTTTTCGTGTATCTCACATTTGACCCATATGAAATTACTGTCACCTGTACCTTCCAAGTATCTGGAATCCAATGACTTTTACCACTGTACACCTCCGCCTTCATTCAAGCCATCACTTTCATTCAGACCGATTATTCCAGTGTCATTACACTTCCTTTCACTTATATAATGCTCATTTAGTCTCCATAGAACAGCCAGAGCAATCCTACCAACGTGGAGGGAAGACCCTACCACAGCTATATCCAACACCTCTAATGTGTTTTTTAATTACCCAGAATAAAATCCAAGTTCTTTACCTAGTCAACAAGGCTTCGTGACATTTGGTCCCTGTCCCCCCCTCTGATCACATCCCTCCCATTCTAACCCTTATTCATCATGTTTCAGCTACACTGAACTCTTGGCTATTCTGTGAACATGCCAAGCATACTCCTACCTCAGGTAGTTTACACGTGTTAGCTTTTCTGCCTGGATTTTCAACACGACGAAGCCAAATGGGAACCTGAACAGCAGTTTTCTCCTCAATGAGCTCTACCCTAACTACTACACTTAAAATAGTGACCTCCATCGCTCTCTGCGCCCTAACTGTACTTTAGTTCCATTCATAGAATTTATCTCCACATTACATACTGTATATGGATTTCTTGATTTCTTGAAGTGCTTCCTCTCCTCAAAAATTTAATCTTAATGTAAACTTGGAATGTTTCCCTTTTATTCACTGCTGTATCATCAGCTCTGGAACAGAGCCTGGCACAGAGTAAATGTTCAGAAAACAAAATGTAATTCAATTGGTACAATCTCATTGTATAGAATAAAAGATGAAGGCTAAGATAGTTCTGTATGTTTCCCAATGTCATAGAGGTAGTAAGTAGAATAGCTGGAAATTAAACCTGGTCAGTTTTAACACAATAACAAAATGAAGCAAAACCAAAAAAAGTGATATTTCCCATTGCCCCTTGCTGTACCCATAAAAATTTCTTTGCAAGGTATTCATGACTTCACAGCCTGACCCCCCCAGTCTGTCCCTTGCTCCTCATCTCACCTTATGAATCAATTTCTTAAAGAAGGCGTATCTAACCTCCAGCTTGGTTGTCTTAGCTGCCTTTCTCCAAAGAGATTGTGCCCTTGTGCACCTCTGTGCTCTGCCTCATACTTACCCCTTAGCCTGGAGTGACCTCTTTCCCTGTTTCTAGTGAATGAAATCATCTTCTTTCTTTGAATCTGGTTAAAGGTCACTTATACAAATAAGTCAGCTGCCCTCATCTCAGTAAAAATTAATCTCTTTCCTGCCCAGACCCTGCCAAGACACTTAGTTTTTTTTGTTTTGTTTTGTTTTGTTTGCAGTACGCGGGCCTCTCACTGTTGTGGCCTCTCCCGTTGCGGAGCACAGGCTCCAGACACGCAGGCTCAGCGGCCATGGCTCACGGGCCCATCCGCTCCATGGCATGTGGGATCTTCCCGGACCGGGGCACGAACCTGCGTCCCCTGCATCGGCAGGTGGACTCTCAACCACTGCGCCACCAGGGAAGCCCGACACAACTTTTATTGAACTTTTGGCACTTTATACTATATGCCTTAAATGTAATAATGTGCCTGCCCACTCCCCTCAGGAGAAACTAAGCTTCATGAGGACAATGGTTTCTTTCTAATCACATTTGCATTCTTCATTTAGATCTTAACAGTGTTCCATATACACAGTCGTTATTCAGTTACATATTGCAGGAGTTCTTTTAATTACCCAGTCATATCCAGTTGACCCAATAAAGAAAATATCCAATTATTCTCATTTTTAATGTTTTGATGCATAAACTCTTTTCTCTTTTTCTGGCTGGCATATGTTACTATAATAATAATTCAACCAATAGCATTTATTTACAACATGTTTACAAATAAATCTACATTACTTAAAATAGAGGACAGCTATTAAGAAAATTTTTTAAATAATACATAGAGAAAGAGGCAAACATGTATGTCTGGTGTGGGGGAAGGGAATTCTCTTTGAGACATTAAGGGACCCTAGGTTTTCTCAGTCCTTTTAATTCTTTGATTCTACCCCATACTGTTTACAGTGTATCTTCAGTTTCCCTTGTATATATTTATTTATCAGTCTTTAGGAAGTTGGAGTACATATCTATGGAATAGCAGATATTTTGTTGTAGTTAACACAGAACATATTTTGTGGGGATACTCTTAAGCAGGTAAATGACAGAGTTCAGACTTGAGAGTACCTCACCATGCTAGGATATTTGTATTTATTCCTTATGCAATGAAGGATTTTGAACAGAAAAGTAGCTTAACTATATTTGAGATTTGAGACTATAACATTGGATTCAGCAGGAAATATAAGCGATCTAGGGAAGAAATTTGAGTCAAGGACTTAGAGCAAAGAATGAAGACCTCATTCTTGGCAGCATTAGTAATAGTGTGGAAAAAAGAAAGAAAGGGAAAAAAAAAAACAACCAATGATTGCAGATGTAGACCGTAGACCCTACACAAGCAATTTATTAAAGTATTTGCTAATTCTGATTTTGTTAACATTTATTGAGTGCTTACTATAAATCTCACACCTAAGAATATTGTTCTAGGGCTTCCCTGGTGGCGCAGTGGTTGAGAGTCTGCCTGCCGATGCAGGGGATGCGGGTTCGTGCCCCGGTCTGGGAAGATCCCACATGCCGCGGAGCGGCTGGGCCCGTGAGCCATGGCCGCTGAGCCTTCGCGTCCGAAGCCTGTGCTCCGCAATGGGAGAGGCCACAACAGTGAGAGGCCCGTGTACCGCAAAAAAAAAAAAAAGAATATAGTTCTGTTAAAGTGTAAAATAGTGATTCTCTTTACATATTCAAGGAGATGAGATAAATGATGACATTTGAGAAAGGAACAGTAAGGGTCAAGTGTGAGGTGAAGCAGAAAAGGAAGAGTATTTCAAACTGTGGGAACAGCATGTACAGTTCTGGTGGCAAGACAGGGCATGGCAGTCTGAGGAACTCATAAATCCAGTAGTGACTTCAGAAGACGGCAAGAAGGTTCCTGGGTGAGAGGAGGCTGAAGAGACAGGTGAGGGCTGGGCGAGGAAGGATGATGTGGACTGTGTTAAGAATTTCTCTCTTTTAATAATAGGATTTAGACATTCAAGCACCTTTGCATTGGTTTTACTTTCTTGAATGCATAGGAAAGATATAGGGCAAATATTTTTCCTCACATCCTGGGAATGTTTGAAGTTAAAACCCTTTCTGTCCTTCAGATCAGGGGAAAAATTAAAAAGAAGATTCGTATTCTAACTTTAATGAAATGCTAAATGAGAAAAAGGATAAAATTTTTTTTGTTAGTTTCTCTCTGCCTCTCTCCCGAAACCCACTGGAAAGATAAAATGTGAACCTAGGAACCCTAGAATTGACTTCGGGGTAGGAGATGCCAGATGATAAGGACTGAGAAACCTGAAGAACATAATAGGAATATAATTTTTTAAATAGTCCAGAAAGAAATAGGAAATAAGTGAGTTGAACTTGCAAGATATATTTGTGTGAGGCCTTCATAAGCATTCAGGATCTCACATCAGGACCAAATCTGGGGCAATCTAATTTTTATCCAGACTTGCATGACCGTCTCCAGCTGCCTGTTGCTGCCATCCTAGAGCACTTGTACACAGTAACTGGCGTGCTTCAGGGAGGAAAGTCCCCTCTACTTTAGAGGACTGGAACTGCACTAAACAAGCTTGAGGCTTCTAGGCCCAAAAAAATCCCCAAAAAACAATGAGAATGCAATAAATAGTTTTAATGCCATATCTGTGTTTCAGAAGAAGCACTTTGGCTGCAGAATGGTGAAATATCTGACCCAGGAAGGAGAGATTGCAAGCAGCATTTGCAGACTATTGTAATACATGCCTTTACAGATTTTGCACCGTCCGGGTAGCAGTGGAGATGGAAAAAAAATTTTGGATGTGAAAAGATAAATAAGAGGTAATTTTAAAAAGAATCACTGATGGCATACTGACTGGACATTGAAGTTGAGAAAATAGCATTGAGCCAAAGGATGCCTGCTCATCTGAATGAGAAGGAAAACTAATGAGCTTGGAGTTGAGTAGAAAGTTTTCAGGTGATATCTCTGTTGATAGGAAATTGAAAATGTAGATATGAGACACTGTTAAAAGTTGGAGGTTAGTGATTTCCATCATATGTGAAGAAACAATAACAAAGAACAAAAAAATGTAGTAAGGGGGGGCTTCCCTGGTGGCGCTAGTGGTTGAGGGTCCACCTGCCGATGCAGGGGACACGGGTTCGTGCCCCGGTCTGGGAAGATCCCACATGCCGCGGAGCAGCTAGGCCCATGAGCCATGGCCACGGAGCCTGCGCATCCGGAGCCTGTGCTCCTCAACGGGAGAGGCCACAACAGTGAGAGGCCTGAGTACCACAAAAAAAAAAAAAAAAAAAAAAAGTGTAGTAAGGGTGAGTTGCAATAATTTACAAGTATCATTTTCTAGTCTTCAAAAGAATACTACAGGGTAAACAATATCAGGTACACCAATTTATAGATGAGTAAAGTGAAGCTTATAGAGGGTAGTTTGCCTAGATTCTGATTTCAAAGTTTGTCTTCTTTAATTACTATGATTTTCTGCCTCTCTATAAATGATTGAGGTTGCCCAGAAACAACTCCAGCAAAGGAGAATGGGAAGAAGACTGAGAAGCATACGAAGAACACCAGAAGACTGAAGTACTTTTGAAATCAAAGGTAGAGATTTGATGGTTTTGAACCTTGATTTTGATGATGTTTGTTAACCTTGAAACATGCTTCAAAGTCGTGCAGGATGAGGAATAAGAACCAGTTATTCTAGTCATCCAAAAAACTTTTGAGCAACTAATCAGTACCAGCTACTCTTCCAGGTGCTGCAGATATAGCAGTAAACAAAAGAGAAGAATCACCTTCCTAATGGAGGCTAAATTATGGTAGAAGATAGAGAAACAGACAGCAGTGCACCTGAAGACCATGATTTGACACCATTGAGGAGCTCACGGGAATTGCCGAAGTGAAGCAGATTCTCTGGATAGGTGGCCACAAATTGAAGAAGGAAGAAGAGGCAATGCTGGAATGGGATAAAGAGGAGGCTGATTATTGCTTCAGGTTATATGTCAGAAGAAAGGATCTAACATACAAGTTGCTGGGGAATGTTGACAGCATGTATAAGAACCATACCAAGATGTGGCTATGTGCCTTTGGGGGTTCTTGGATATGTACGGCCTCCCTTCTGCAGTTTCCAACAGGGAGGTTAAAGTGGAAGCTGTAAGTGTTGGTTCTCAGAATTTAGTGTTCATCAGGATCACCTGGCAGGCTTGTAAACCAGAGTGCTGGGTCTACTTCAAGAGTTTCTGATTCAATAGATTTGAGTTAGGGCCCAAGAATTTTCATTCCTAACAAGTTCCCTAGTGATGCTAGGGCTGACGATTGGTGGATGAAACCTTGAGAATAGCTGTGTTAAATAAGAGTAAATTTTGTAAATCCTCAGAATAGTCCAGACTTTAATCACACTTCTTGTTCTCTGTCCCAACCAGTTCTTAATCATAGGCAGTAAGAAGCTCTTGAGCTAACTTGAGAAATTCTGTTCTTATTAATTATTTTAAAACTGAATATAAATCTTCAGCAGTCTGGCTTTCTCTATCCCTAAAAAAAGTCCCTATGCTTATTATGGTAGAGGTGCCACACACATTGCAAAATGTCAGTTTTGCTGCTAAGGAGCGAGTTCTTAAAAGTGCATTTCACAGAATGTACAAAAACAACCAATTAAAAAAAACTTTTCTCACAGCAAGACTTCCCTTTAAGCATTCTAACCATAAAGAATACCTTGTGTTCCTGCAAAAAAGTTGGGTTATGGCTATTATTAACTAAGATATGAGATTTTAACATTTGCTTCCTTGTAAAAGTTGTTGACTTTGTCTGTTTTTAGTAAATGTTCTTATTTTACTCACACACTACGCTTGTAATAAGCAGCTTGCTTTGTCCATATCACTCCAATGATACTCTGGCTGGTCTCTCAATCTCCTTGTCCATTTGTGAACACTCTCTTGACCTCTATCATTTTGTACACATTTCAGTTTTTCTAATGTCATGTAACTCTGGCTAGATTCTTCTGTCTTTCAGGTCAAAGCTTAAGTGCCATTTCATTGGGTGAGCTCTATCTGACCCCCTCCAGGCTAGGTCCAGACTCCTTTGTTATAAGTGTGTACCGCACATTGATTTTTTTATGTTGTTTTGTTAACTTGATTGAAGTAACTATAGAAATACATTTAAGTGGGTATATATATATATATATATATATATATATATATAAAAGCATGTGTGTATATGTATAAATATATATGTAAGTTTACAAGAGGATACAGGTTGATATATTTTCTGGAAGTTACCACACTTGTATACCAGCAACAATCCAGATCAAGAATCAGAATATTACCAGAATAATTATCTGCCATCTTGTGCCCCATGAAAGATTTGGACAGGAAGTCTGTCGTGCCCTCAGTTCCATGCACATGTAGATAAGCTCTTTAGATCCAAACTTCCCCTGCCTGGGACCTGTCTTCTACCCTTCACTAGAAGACAGGTTTAGACTTTTCCCAGGGAATTCCTTTCCTGAATCACGGCCAACATTTAGAGAGATTCTAGAGGCCAGCCTGAGGCAGTATGAACATGCGCTTTGGAGTCAACGAGAAAATTACATTAAGCTCCTGGTGCTTCTGGACTCTCTTGAGAGATCTGGAGTTTAAAATATCTACTTTATGGGATTTTTGTAAGAATTGTACAGAATAGGTACAATTCTATTCTATACCACAAAAGTGGTTCTATTTAAATACTAATTATCGTTCTTTCTTTCTACTGCAGTTGACCCTTGAACAAAGCAGGGGGTTAAAGGGACCTTCCCTCCATGCTGTCCAAAATTCACATATAATTTATAGTAGGCCTTCGTTCCACATCCATCGTTCCTCTGAATCCTGGCATTCAACCAACCACTGATGGAACAGTACTGTAGAGTATTTACTGTTGAAAAAAATCTGACTATAAGTGGGCCAGTGCAGCTCAAACTCGTGTTGTTCAAAGGTCAACTGTATTTCAATTTCCTGTTTAAGAAAGAGTCTCTGTTCTTCCATAATTGGGTCAAGTATTTCTGTTCTTGTTCTTCAATTCTCTGCCAACTTGTAGAGATGAAAAATATTTTAAGAGATACAGGATTCTTTTTGACCATCTAATAAAAACATCCACCACATATTTTGTGTCTGGAATGAGCATGGTTGGTCAGTTTTTAATTATTATCTCCAATTCTCATAATCTTGCTTCAAGGTAGACAAAATTATCTCAGAGATGTAAAGGGATTTGTCCTGCAGAGAGAGCTTATACTCCTGAAAGTAGGATTCGCATGTAGGTATTTGTCATTCCTCTCTGCCTCACAGCTCCTGTGTATATTGTGTCATATAAAGGTTGGCTGCTCATAGGAAGAAACACTAAATGAAATCAGGAAAAATACAGTCATTTATTTGAATATTCTACTGCAAGTTCGTAAGAATTTATGTTTTTAAAAAGTCTTTGAATATAACTGAAACTTTCTGCTTTAAACTGCTTATTTGTTGCAAATGTTTAAGCAGTGACTGAACAACCTGTAACTGAAATCAAATGATTGCTGTATGAATGGAGCAAAATGCTTCAGCCTCGGCCAGAAGAACATTACATTTGTCAATTCCATACCCTCTCTGAAGGAGTAGATTGATTTAGACAAATAAGTTACATGGGTAAAACACCTTTTTAAACACTGACTGCTAATCGCTACACTCCGTTATAGCTTTATCATATCATGTCTCTCTGAGTGTAAAGATATACTTTCAGTACAAGTTGTTCAGTCCACAATTTTAACAAAATGGTGGTTGATAAATATCTTCAAACAGACATATTTCTATGTATGTCCAGAGTACTATGATTCAATGTAAGTGGTTTTGATGTATTTGAGTTTCTGTAGCTGAACGTTGTACATTTATGGGCATAGCAATTCCAGAGTCGTTTTGCAACATTAAAAGACTGTTATACTGCAGGTCTTCTTATCGTCCACTGTGTGTTGTTTTCCTTGTTTGTTCATTATTTAACTGAAAATAATGCCAATGATTCTAACTTAGCTTGTTGAAATTTTGGTTGAAGATAGAGATTAAATAGGTATACACACTGTGAAGGAAGTTTATATTCCTCTCACTTTCTAAGTTATGGTGATATAAACTATGTTTTGTGAGATAAATATGAGATTTAGAAAAATCTACATGAAAAGTACTACTCTTAATTACAAAATTCCAATTTTTTATTTGTAATATGCATTGTTTCAGTTTTATATAACGAATCTAGGCTTGTGAAAGGACCAACTGCTATTTTACATTTAAAATTTTCAGGATGGTGGGACATGAATACAAATAGGATATCACATTTGCAACTTGTAAGCAAATATCCAATGAAGTAATCTGAAATTTTCTGGAACAGTTTATCTGATGAATGCATTATGCACTTTTTGGAAAGTGAAAATTCTTAAGATGACCTCTTTTGCATTAATTATTCTACAAATAGGTATAAGAGGGAAATTTAAAGTCAAATGACAAGATTTTGAGAATTTTTTACCCTGATATTTTTTATAGGTCACCTCATGAATTTTTATAAAGCATGAAATAAATTAATGCATATTTATCCTTGATACTAGTAATAGACAAACTTCAAATCATTCATTTAAACCTCTGAAGCTCAAATATGGTAGTGTAAGAGAGCTAGTACATATAAAATATGGATTCTCAATAACATTTTATCTCTTGCTAATCATATCTAATTTTCAAAGTCCAAAATAACATAGGGTATTGGTTGTACTAAATAATGGGAGTCACCAGTCTAGTGACTCAGTAATATCAAGTCCTTAAACCTGTGGAACACAGAAGGATAGGGAATTGGAAATCGAACGTGAACTCCATTAAACTCTATAGCTGATTTATTTCGCTGATTTCTGCTAAATTCTTCAAATTCTGCTGAAGGGATAGCAAAAGGAAAAAAGAGCTTCAGCAATGTGGTTGCATAATTTATTCAACATCCATTTCATAGATTTTCATTTAGGATCCCTTGTATGGCAGAAATCCTGCTGAGGAAAACGTGAAGAAAAATAAAGATAAGGTTCTTGGCTTCATGGAATTCATAGCTTGTAGGTTATACACATATTCAACAAATAATTACATAAATTATTTCAATACTGTTGCTCTAAGTTACATGAAGAAAAAGTAAAATGTTATGAGATATTATAACAGGGAACCCCTAAAATAGCATAGGGAGTCAGGGACAGATTTCCAGAATGGTAGAATTTAATCTCAGACCTGAAAGGTAATTCGAAAAAATTATTTTTCCAAACGCAATGGAAATTTATTTCTTCTATGAGTTTAAAGTGGACTTTCCTGATTGATGGGTGGCTCTCTTCTAAGCACTGATACACTGATATAGGGTGTCAGACTTATCACCTCCTACAGTTCTGCTATCTTTATTTTTTTTTATTGAAGTATAGTTGAGTTACAATGTTCTGTTAGTTTCAGGTGTACAGCACAGAGATTACGGGAAAAGAATCTAAGAAGGATTCGAAATTCTTCTAAAAAATTGGGGAACACTTTTTTTTTTTTTTGTCTGCTGTACCCGCG